>VUQJ01015110.1:20837-39690 GCA_015108635.1 Andinoacara biseriatus | reverse complement strand
AAAAAAATGACAATGACAAAAAAAAAAAAACCCAAAAAAACAGCTGTTTCTTGCCAGTCATGGGACAGCAACACTTTTATGGGACATCACTGCAGACCGGACAGCAGGTGTGCACCAAATTCTCAGTTTTCATCATGCAATAAGTAAGTAAACTGCAGCCTCGCAGTACATGAGCACTGAAGATAAAGTGCTAAGTTATTTTCTAATGCTAGTTAGCTCGGTCAGAAAGCAGCACAGATGTAACGCAGAGATACAGAAACCTGTTAAATGTCAACAGACTGATAAAAATCTAAAATTTAACCCAGTAACCTTCCAGAACATGTGGTAGCACAATTAACCATAATACTCATCAGGTAATTGTAACAACATGCTTCAAAAGGCACCACAGACGTGGTGAGGTGTAGTTCAGTGACCTTCATTTTCTTTGTAGGGCAACAAACAGCCGAGCTCACCTGAACAGCTCCTACACTGAAACTACCCAGTTTATGGTTTGTCTCGATATCACAAACACACTTTGTGATGTGCACAAAGAAACACCCCACTCACACACTCAAACCTTCAAGCTGTGCTTTAAAGCTTTGTTTTTCAGAGGGTCGTGCTAATAAGGACCCAAACTTTAGAGTCGAGTTCCTCACCTGTCCTTGCTTCTCTCTGGGCATCCCCTGACAGTCCTTGATCTCGTGGCCCAGCTGTCCGCAGAGAGTGCAGGGTCGCGGTTTGTTGGGCTTAAACTCCTCTCTGATGATCGTGAAGTTTGGCTCGTGCGTGGCCAGCCCCAGCATGATCAGGTCAGCTGAAGTGCAAAGAAAACACAGTCAAAGTAAGGACTACTTTGTTAAAATATAAATTAGCCATTCAGACAGCAACATAAGATCACTTGAATATGGCAGGTCAGAGAAGGTAAATGATTTCTATTAAGAGCACTTATCCCGACATTCAGAGGGCGGATCTGAAGGCTTACCGTCAGCTCCGCACAGGCAGTGGTGCGTGTTGGGGTCATGGTTGGGTTGAGCTGCAAGAGTGAACCATAAACATCGAGTTAGCAGCGTGTCTGCAGTGAAGGTTGGTACTCGACGAGTGGTCATCACAGGCCACCTATCAAATCTGACTTCAAAATAAAAGTCAACATGATACTCAAGAGCACTTTTATTTTGAACTGTAACCAGGCCACTTAGATACATCCCATAGTTGTTGTTTTCCCATCTATGCTGCCTTAAAGGGGAATTATTGTGCTTTTTCTTTTCTTCTATAATAAAGATTCAAATAAAGGTGAAATTATGTAAAAATTCAGGCATCAGACTGTCCTGCTGTTGGCCTTGTATGATGTCATTGAGAGGGGATATCCCTAATATGGTCATCTCAAGCATCCCCACACACTTCCTGTTCTAACCTTCTGTTTGGGAGCGACAGCCAATCAAAAGCAGGTTGGCTTTAATGAGGGGATGCACCGAGGCCCAGTGTAAGACAAATAAGAATTATTTTGAACTGTGAATCTTGCAAAGCCACTTCAGTCGAATTGTGGAGTTTTTAAAAGAAATCTTTAGTATTGCACTGAGTATTGGCGTTAATGTGCATACCTCTCTGTCTCCTGATGAAGTCCATGATCTTGTGTTCACCTTCACCTGGAACACTGGCGTCCGACAGGAATACCTGGATAACAGCAAAACTAAAGATCAGTGCCTGAACACTAAATATGTAAACTGCCAGGAGCTAAAACAACGAGGAAGGAAGGATGATTAAATTCAATTAAACTCACAACAATATTCTTCCACCCTGGGTCGTTGGTGAGTCTGTCGGCCACGTAGTATCGCAGGCAGTGTGCCAGGTTGTCCATGAACTCTGTTCCCTGGAGTCAGAGAATCAGTCATTGGAGAATAAATCCCGTTATTACGCTGTTACAAGTAAATAAAAGTTTGCTAAGACTTCACTGAATGCAGCAAACTTACTGGAGTGATGCAGTTGCTGTCAAACCTCTCTTTAATCTCCTCAGGAGGAAGATAACCGCCTGTAGAGGGAAAACAATAAGACTAAGATAAGAAAGAATATTTACTAAAAAGCAGAGCCTAGCGCCTTGCGGCTATATGCCTTACGCTGAAACAGATCAGAGAACAGCAACAGAGACGCACACTGAGCTGAAATTGATCAAAAGCACATCAGTTTAAAAAAGGGGGGAAAGGCCTTCATCATGAGGTTTACTTGGAATAGAAATGTCTCCGTGTGCACTGAGAGAGACGTGCACAATTTTAAATATGAGCTTCCTATTTAAAAAAATAAATCCTGTCCTGCATGTTGTGCAGCGTGTGAGGCTTGTGTACAGTGTGTAATCTTAAGGACATGACATGAAAATATATTCTCAGTACTTTCAGTGTGCAGAGCTAAATAACACACACCTTTCTGGATGACCTCCTCTCTCATGCGATTCTTCTCCTCCGTCAACTCGACTCCTTCTTTGGAGGCACGAAACCGCCGAGAGCGCTGCTGGTTCATTTTGGCACGTGGAGCCTGGGCAAAATTAAACTGCTGTTTATATCAAAGCTACCGACACCGCCAGCAGTTCTGGTAGTGATTCAGAGTCCTGTTATTGGTGAGCTTGAGTTCTGTAAATAGTTTTGTATTCAGAAATTATATATTGTATATATTGAGAACTGTAGCAGTCAAGTAAGAGTGAGAAAGCATTTTTGTCAGATATGTTTGGAGTGTAGGTTCAATATTTGTCTTTTTTTTTGTTTAGGTCAGATTAGGGAACAGAGGAATCTTCCGTTTGTTGCTCACTTCCAAAGCAAATAAACTTCCAACTACTCTGTGCTGCTGGCCGTTTCTTGGGAGTGGATTTGAGTGGAGAGTCGCGCCTCACATTATGGTTAGGTAACAAACAGAACATCTATCAACAGCTTCCCGGCCTGACACCATTTATTATCTCAGCACTGAACTACCACCAACCTAAGTGACACAAACAGGTTCAACTAAAAGTTAAACCAGACTAAAATCTACACTTACAGAAATGCTGATTACTGCCATATTTAATATAAAACTATTTATCATCTGGAAGGCCAATCAGAGCACAAGTTAAGAACATGACGTGGTTTCTTAATCACGACTGACAAAGATGTCACCTTTACTTTATGATTTAAAAGAAAAACATGTAAATGCTGATCAATGAAAAAGGCTGCACTCTTCTGTTAACAGCAGCGGCTCACCACTCCATCGATGGCCATGTACAGAACTCTCCTCGGCCGCACGATATTGAACAGGCGGTCAATGTACTCAAAAATGGCGACCATCATCTCATCCTCGTTTTTGGGAGCCGGTCTGTGCAGGAAGACACAAAGTGAAGATTTACTATGGCTTCATTTAGAAACTTTTACATTAAAAAATTATATTCCTGGTTTATTACTGTAATTATTAAAACGTTGCCATATACTGAACACAAATTCACTGTTAAGTTGAAAATATACTGTAACAAGTACTTGATAACCTGTATAATAAAACCCTGAAGATTTAAAGACTGCTTCAAAGAAATGATTCATTTCCAATTAAATTACAGTGAAAGCAAAACCTCTGCGGAAAAACGCTGAAATAATTTAGTGGAATAAAGTGAGCTGTAAAAAAAGAAGTCTTTGATGTTCAAGTTCCTACTTGTCTTCTGGATGTGTGCAGGGGTGGATGATCCCGTTCATGTCCAAGTACAAATTGTCAAATTCCATCTCATTGGGGTTTGGCTTGGTTGTATCAACAGGAATACGAACTCCATTACACTCCTTCCCCTGTGAACACAAAAGGAAACAAAAAATAACACACTGTTTGCATCAGAGCTGCAATTACTGAGGACAGACGTTTGCAGCTGCTGTGAGCCGCACTGACACAGCGTGTAGTTACATTTCTACAGAAGTGCCAATCAGGTCGCAGAGCAGGACTTCAGAATGTTTTGTGGATCATGCCGTAAATTTAACACAGAAGTATAAATATACCGGGATAATCTGCTGGAATAGGCTCCACCCCCCAAACCCCCAACCCTGAATTAAAATTTCCAGTGTTTATAAGGTCACTGACACATTAATATTTGCACCAAATTATAATCAGTTCATCTTTGAGTCCAAGTGAAAAATCTGACCTACAGTTCTATGCAAAAGTGTTGAACCACTGCCTTTTTTTTTTTTTAGGACAATGGGAAATGGGTGCAATGATTTACTGAAACATGAGCAAACATAAACGGAAACACAGAAATAGAGTTTGTACAATTTTAATAAGGCTTGAAAATGGTATGACCACATATTCTTCAGCACAGCCTGAACTCTCTGAGGCAGCTTCCTGTAGTTTCTTTCAGCAGTCTCAGAAATAGTTCTTTAGGCTTCTGGTAGGACATTCAGAGCTCTTCTTTGAATGTTTCTGCCTTTGGTTCTGTTCTCTGTCAGGATGATTCCACACTGCTGCAATGATGCTGAGGTCCGGGCATTGGGGAGGCTGATCCATGACTGATAGTGGCTGTTGTGTGCTTTTCTATCCATGTACGCTTTTATTGCACTGGCAGTGTATTTCGGATCATCGTCATGCTGAAAAAGGAAGCCACTGCCAATCAGATGCCCTTTCATACTGGATCAAAATGTCATGGTAATTTTCTACGTTCATAATTCCATCAACTTTGACAAGATCTCCAACACCAGAGAGACTGAAATACAGCCCCAAACCATGACAGAGCCTCCACCAACTTTTACAGATGGCTGCAGACACTGACTGTTGGACCTCTCTCCTGGACTCCTCTGTACATACTGGCGCCAATTTGAACCAAATTTTTTTCATCACTCCATCAAACCTGATGCCACTGATTATCAGTCCAGTTCTTGTGTCTTAAAATGAGCGAAAAAACAGATAGGAAAACGTTGAAAGTCCTTCAGAAACCCTGTAGAGTTACTACTCAAGACCTTTTTCTTAAAAATTACAAGAAAGTCTGGCTGCCCGGAAACAAACCATTACGCATTAAAGTTACGCGTGCGTGTGAAACAGTAGCAGTTTGTTTACAGTCTCACGTGGAGGTAAACACGAACTGCACGAGCTTTGGTTTCTCGTGTCCACGCTAACCGAAACCTTTCACGGCCCCGGACCAACGGCATCATAACCGGCAGCGCTTAAAACGCCGTCACCGGAGGATGAGGACCGTTAAAAAAAAGCCTCCCGGAGCGTTTCTGCCATATGTCTATGGTTTCTGCTAGCTTCGATGCTAACTACTCACCTTCTCCTCCACGCAGTGCACGACGATTGACGGATACTTCCGACTGAGCCAACGGAAAAACGCCGGAACTCCCATCTTCGGAAAACTGTCGCTTCTCTGTTAACCGCTAAAATATGAATAAGTAAGAAATTATTAAAAAACTCAATTAAAAGTACAGATTAGCAGCAGATGCGTCGGCTACGTGCTGTTGGCCATAGCCGAAAGGTACCTTTTCCGGTTTACATCAACTATTTCCGGAGCGATTCAGAGAGCCGCGCAACCACCCACAGCGTCACCACCGGCCAGACACGTAACTGCAGGTGTCCCACGGTCCTAGAGGCGGCAACTGATCCACCTGGATTATAATTAATTGATTAATTAACTAATAATTTCCGGTCTAGTTTACCACCTTTGTCAGTGCAAACAATCAAACTAGGAACAGCTGAACATTAGAGTCTGGACTTTCTGCTTCATACTTTGTTTTAGGAATATTAATATTCAGGTATGCAGGTAATTTAAAACTTAATAAAGTATAAATCAACTGCTGAACGACACACTGATGTTTGTAAGTGATAAGAAAGCCCTGAAGTTGGTTTCTTTACTCAACATGTTTAAAATTATTTGTAATGAGCCGCATCTGTTTGTTTGTTTGTTTATTTGTTAACAGTAAAACTACCAGTTTAATACCAAATTTTCCCGAAAGATGGGAAGAGACCCCCCTGTGTGCAGGGGGCGTGGCACCACCTATTTATTGTTGTACTTCATTTTTTTGTTATTATTTTCTATGTTTATTCATTTTTAAAAAAAATATTTTTGTTTTCTAAATGCTCAAATTTGTCAGCATGGGTTTTTTTCTTTGTGTGTTTAGTTAATAATGAAAGTGTCTCGTGTAAAGTTAATGTTTTAAACTGATGCAGTGTTTTCAGTGAATTTATTAAATAATGGAAATGATATTCCGGTAGAAAGGCATCAAAATTATATTCGACTATTATATTAAATAAACATCAAATTGGCTTAAGCAACTGTTATTTTTTGTTCATATTTATTATACATTCCTCGGTGTAAACTGTCATATTTTCTTATCTCTTAAGTATTAATTTCCTTTAAATACTTTTTTTGCACAGAGACACATTTCTAATATTTCAAAAATAAAAGCATTCTGCTTGGGTCAGTCTGTCACTATAAAAATGCATCTTATTTGTTCATTGTGTTTATTGTGTATCACATTGTGTATGTTTCACAGCATAAGAAATGAGATGATACGCTGTTATTTGATGTGCATTTGCATTTCTGATTAAAACTTTATGATTTCAAACTAAACACAAATAAATATTGAAAAAACACGCTGACACTGGTCATTCTGAGAGAAGATACTTATTAACACAAATTATATATTAGTAAAACTAGTGTTAATAATGGCATCAAACATGTCTATTGTTTGCTTACAAAACATTCACAAATATAAGAAACAGTTTATAGATCATTTAAGGATAGCAATAAAATCATTGTATTTAAAAATATTAATTATAACTTTACATATGCACCAACAATAAAAAAAAAAATCAAAGGAAAACAAGACACTGGATATTTATGACTTGAATGCAAATTATATGCATATTACTACCAAAAATAATACTTCTAGTAATGAATGTTTGTTTCTTGTTATTGATTTACTTGTGAATTTTATTCGCAGTATTGAGATGAACTAAAGGTGAGTTTTGTCCTCAATATTTCTGCTTAAATTAAACCGTGGAGAAAAAAACATTTTGCTCAATAACAACAGCGATAATTACGACAGAAGAAGAATGGGCATTTCTATGTTTTCGTGTTAAAAGTAGAGACTGAAATGTAAACAGTGTTTTGAAGAAACCACCAAACGCCAGCAGGTGTGTGAGAGGCGTGATCCTCGCAGAGTCCCACTCGTGTCCACACTCCCCGTAATTGCGCTGTGGTTGATCTTACGTGATGTTCCTTTAATGGGGACTCTCTGAGCAGATGCCCTCTCGCTTCCCGGCCCTGCAGCAGCACATTTAAGGTGAATTAGATTTTTTTTTCCTCCCTCCTCTCCTCCTCACCGGTTCGTGCAGCGGGGGGAAAGGGGCCATTAGCCTCCCCTCTCCAGGCAGGGCGGGTCTGACATCAACACTGCAGTATTATTACTGCAAAGAGCCGCTGATGGAAAACACTTGGCCTGCTCCGACGAGCCATTTCCATAAACATTTACGCTGGAGCTGCCGGTAATAGGACGGAGCCGTCACTTTAGTGTTTGTGGAGAGAAATAGAGAAGATAAAGTGAAATCTGATGCAAATAGCAGGTGTGAAAGCGCGCAGAGGCGCTGCAGCGCAGGAACATGACCTGAGAATACTTTCTGGTACCTGCAGGCGACGAGTTTGCTGATTCCTGGCTGTGGCTGACTGCACACTAACTTCCACTGAGAGAAAGTGGGAATTTTGGTTTTTCAGAGCAGGCTCACAGCAGGAGTGTCAGTTTGAGGAGAAAAAAAATAATTTAAACTGCTGGAAAATAACTAAATAAAAGCTAATTGAAATACGAAGGTTCGGTCTTTATCTCAGTCTGTGAGCTGATTGTTCAGGAGATTCTCGGCCTTTCACGTTCCAGAGCGCGCAGGGCGACTGAAAGAGGGAGAGCGCCCTCACCTGGTGGATCATCGTCATCATCACTTGCCTGACGCTTCAGCCTCGTGAACGCGCCCCTTCACGTCCAGCTGTTTCAAACAGGAAGCTGGAAAAGTGTCCGAGTCTCACAGTTTCATAGAGAGAACATTAATATATATATTTTTTAAAAGAGTCACAGCTGAACTGAAGCTTCTTTTGCACTTCATTAAAAACCTGTTCATAAAGGCACATGTACATTCACTTTAATCATGTTATACATAAATTCAGCAATATAGATTATGAATAATTATTTTTCCAGTCTTTTGCGCTGAAGCTTCATGGCAGGATTCAGCGTTGTGTCTCAGTGTTTACTTTGTCTCATCCCAGCTGCTTTTTGTTTTTCCATTTCTGCATCATTTCAAAAAAAAAATTGGAGCTACACAATCTTTTCCACGTTTTGGTCTGAAATTTCTACATGATAAACTTCCTCAAATGTAATTATTAAGAGCTACAGAGCTGTAAATTTGAATGCAATGCAATTTCAAAAACTCCATCAAATATTTACAACTGTACTTTCATCCGATCACCTATGTGTGCTGGCAGGGGGGTTTAGGTTAGGCTCGGGGTTTGGCTCTGGGGTAAGAGGTTTACTAATCAGCAAGTTTTCCTCACAAATGTGGCCGAACTACAGAAGTAATAAAGTAGAAATACTTCATGATATTCATGCAGATTCTCAGTCATCCAGGTCATGAATCGCAGCTGGACCTCCCTTTGGCTCTCCGGTCTTGTGATCCCATCCCAACCCGTGCTCGCACCTTGATTCGCGTGACATCAACAGCTCACATGACGGCAGGGTGGGGCAATGGTTCACAGAGGATTCACATCTTGGCCCCTGTGACGTAATGACCATTTGCTCATGTGACCACTCACATGATTAACAGTGAGCCAGTCAGGACCCCCTCAAAGGGGACAACCCCACTGGGGGTTAAACACCCGGGACTCAGTGGTCTGAGAGCTGAGGAAGGTTTTTGGATCAAAGGGTGAAACACCCTCACGAACCAGAAAGAAGCCCATCCACCTTCAGTTCATCATTCAAAATAAACCGACAGGTACTCAAAAAGCACTTTTCTCCTTTATTGAAGCACTCAGAGCGATTTCTTACTGCAAGCTTCATTCTATCTCCACACTCCTTACCTGACATTCACAGCTCAGGTGGATGCATCAGGGCCAACTCAGGGGTTAAGATCTTACGCAAGGAAACATCAACATAGAGACGAGAGGAGCCGGGGATCAAACCACCAACCTTCTCATAGGTAGACCACTCCACCTCCAGTACCACAGCTGCCCACAGAAACATGAGCGTGCACACGTCTGTGACAGAGAACCGCACTGCTAAGAACATCTTGAGAGTAAAAATATATTTTTATCTTTTCTGTCACATGTCAAAGTTTTCCATCATGAACTTCAAGATTACTGGAAGAAGATACCAGGCAGGAGGCCAGAGGTCCAACGGGCCAGAGAGTCCCAGGTCCAGAGCTTCCGTCTGGCGTGATGGTTAATTTTTCTCGATTTAAAAAAAAAATGATGCAAAAAAAGACACGAAAAAGAGACACCAATGAAAAATGACTACACAGTGACGCCAAACAGCTGCAAAGAGAAGACGCAAATGAACTAAAAAGAGATCCATAAAGGAACAAAAGTGCAAAATCTCTGCAAAAAGAGGCATAAAAAGGAAACGTGCTTCATAAAAACATCAAAACACGAGCAGAAACAAGAAGGACCGCAAAAAGTGTTTTTAAAAAGACCACTATGACCTACAAAAGGCCACAGAGAGATACACAATAATTAAAAAGAGACATAAACAGATCAGAAATAAACAGAAGCATGAGAGGAAATACCTGCAAACACACCACAAAAGACATTTCCACACCCACAGCGTGGAAAGACGTGTGAGAGATATTTAGGACAAAATAATTACAAAAAGAAAATCATAAAAGAATCACTTCTGGACTGAAAATGGACACAAAAATCAGGCAGACACAGAATTCCCTGTTCAAACAGTCATTTGTGAGTTTTTCAGACTGTTTTTGCAGATGTTGTTGATCAGTCACATCTGCGAGCCTCTGTCTCACCTCGTCTCGTCACCGAAGCCTGAAAGGATTCCCGAAGCTCTGTTAACGATCAGCGGATCATTTATTCGCACATTCACAACGCAGGTTCTTCAACTTTGTTCTGGCCAATTCTTGCTTCATTCTTTTTTTTCCGCCATGATTTTATCCTCTGTGTCAGTTCGGCTTCCTTTTGTAATTATGTGTAATTCCCTGAGTTGGTTTTCCTGCCCTCCTGTGTTCTGTGTCCAGTCCGTGTTCCTGTTCCTGTGTTTAGTTACTTCCTGTTTTATTTTGATAGTTTTGTGTCCGGTGTCTTGTTTTCCCAGCTGTGTCCTCGCTCCCTGATTACCTCGTGTGTATTTAAGCCCTCTGTCACGTCCTCCCTGCTGCTGCGTGCTCGTCTTCTGTCGCCATCCTGGCTTTATTTTCGCCCCATCAGAACGTGAGTCCTGCGTTTGTGTCTGCAGCCTGCCGCACAGTGACACATGCAACACAATCAGCTGTTTCTGAGTGTGAAATTCCCACCAAGTCGCTGCAGGTTTCACTTAAGTATTCAAGCATGATTTTTATCTCATTCAGTCTCTGCTCTCAGCATCTGATCCAGGAGCTGATTTGTGTTTTCATGTGTTAAATTCACACTTTTGTGCGTTTCACACACGAGATATGAATCGTCTGATGAATAACATTTTAATAAAGGAGCCAGTGGAGAAGAAAAGGTCTGTTGTGTTGGTCCATTTGTCCAATATACTGTAGCTCTGTGGTAACAAAGACACTGGCTAAATGTGTTAGTGCGCCTTTGATTAGCCGATCCCTTCAGCCTGCACATGAAAAGCTCAGCAGGAATTCACGCGGCATAAAAGAGCAATTTGTGTCTCCAAGGTTGTGATGTGTCCTCCATGGCTCGCAGAACGTCTCCGTGTCTGAGCCTCTTTGAGTCGGTTTCTGCCCATTGTGCCGCAGGAACAAAGACCTGCCAGGTTTCAGTTTTTCATCTCCTCTGAAACGCTCACAAGAACCTTTTTACATGTCTGTCCCTCGTTTAGCTGAATGTTTCCAGATGCTGTGAGGTGCCGCAGCCGAACAGTCGGTGGCTTTTGCTGATTCTTTATTTGATTGCCTGTTGGGATCGTTGGTGGAAAGAATGTTTTCTGCATATGTCATGTTTAAAATGTAAATAAAAACAGAATTCAGTCATTTTCAGATCTCATAAAACTGCATTTTATCCATGTGAGTACATAGAAAACATATGAGATGTTTCAATTGACACATTTTAAAAATTTATGATAAAAATTAGCACATTTTGAATTTGATGCCAGCAACGGGATGGGCCAACAAAAGGCTGGAAAAGAAAGGAATGCTAGAGGGAAAGAGCATCATTTACAGTAATAATATCAAAGACTCCGAGAATCTGGAGAAATCTCTGCGCAGTGACGAGGCTGATAATCAGTATTAGACGTCTGGGATCTTCAGGCAGCGCCGCAGTAAAAACAGGCCTGATTCTGTCCTGGAAATCACGGCATGGGCTCAGGAATACTTCCAGAAATCCCAGCTCAGCCTGGCGTCCACACAAGCAGGTTAAAGCTCCATCATGCAGAGAAGAAGAAGCCGTATGTGACCATCATCCAGAAACACCGTCCTCTCTGAGCCAAAGCTCGTTTAAAATGGACCGAGGCAAAGTGGAAACTGTTCTGAGGTCAGACGGCTCTAAATGTGAAATTATTTTTGGAAAACATGGACACCATGTCCTCCAGGCTAAAGAGGAGAGGGACCATCCAGCTTGTAATCAGCCCTCAGTTCAAAAGCAGCTCTGAGGGTACGGGGGTGCATCAGGGCAGCTGGCACAAAGGTATATCCAGGTTTTAGAGCATCCTGTGCTCCCATCCCCCCCCAAAAAAGGAAGAAGGAAAGCCAAAAGGCAGGAAACACAACAAGCTGGTAACATGAAAGTTGAGTCCAGATCTGAAACTCAAAGACATCGTAGAAGTACCTCAAATCTGCATTCTTATAATGACCAGCAGGGGGCGACTCCTTGGACTGGGTGAATAGAAGTCTATGGGAAAATGACCCCCTGCTCCGACCTCAGTAAACGCTTTCCTGACAGGTGACTGTCCGTCTCAATGCTGCATCCCTACAGCTCAGATTATCTTCAAAAAGTTATTAGCATTCATCCTCTGGGGACCATTAATGTCTGAGATATTTGCAGAGCAGCGACGTGAGAGGCAATCCACTGACATGTTTTAAAACTTACATGTTAATGACATGTCCTGAATGCCTGCCAATACGCCCCACTCTGAAGGGTCATTTAGCTGTTAATGTATTTGTTTATTCCTCTGTATATCTGTTTGTTTACCTGCGTTATTAAATGAGTTAAAATGTCCTTGAGCTCCATTATGGCCATCCCAGGTCGTGCTGATGGAGCAGCAGCAGCAGCAGGTTTGTGACTCCTGCAGGCTCCAGCTCTCTTACAGTCCACACACCCAAACAGTCACCGGATCACTGGTGAATCTGCTCACGGCAGCTAATTGAAAAGGCTGCTCCGCTGCTCTGAAACGCTCTTGGCAGAGGTAAAGCGGTTTAATTGAGCTAAATTTGTCTCAATTAAGGCGCTCACTTAAAAAGCGAGAGACAGGCCTGGCAGCGAGCCTGGAGAGATGTAACGGTGAGGGGTCCTTACCTGTACATTAGAGAGGAAGGCATTTTAATAACAACACACACACACACACACACCGTCCCCTCGTCCTTCTCCCCCTACCCCCACTGTTAGTGACTCAGTGGAGTGGGACTCAATTATTGTTAATGGAAGTTCACTACATAGTTTCTAAAGGGAACCCTCGTCTGCTGCGGATACACTGTTCTGTTCGCTCGGTTTCAGTCACACAAACAAGTTAAACTGCAGCTGGAGGATCACAAAAAAAGTTCTAATGTTACCTTCATTTTGTTGCTGTCTTTTAAGCAGGGTTGGAAGAAATATTCACATCTTTTATTTAATGTTCACCAATTTTGATTTTATTTTATTATTTTTAATTGAGAAGTGAATTGACAGTCCTGAGTTTACAGTGACAATTATTATAATTCATCCACAAAAATGGAGACTGGTGCATTTCAAAAATGCTCCACCATGGAGCCCGTTTTTAAAAAGTATCATTTTCACACCGCTCTTGCGTAAACGGGAGGCTGAAAGGCATCAAAACGTAGTCGTTTTCACTTGAAAACGTTCTGGTGTAAACGGGGCCTAAAATTCCTCCACTTAGGCCCCGATTACACGACACCGTATCCAGTGGAAACGGTGTCGTTTGGATGCGTTTCAGCCTCCAGTCTACACGGAGACATTTCAGAAACGCTCTGCGTTTACACAAAAACGTTTTAAACGATGTAGTTCCCATTGCCAGGCCACAAGGTGGCGGTGTTTTTTTGCAAAGCTTGTTTACACAACACGCGCATGCGTGAAGGGACTCAGTAGAATGCGACGCAAAGATTTCCTCATTATTTACAAAATGGCCAATGTGAGAGTCTTTGTGGTCTGAGGACGAGGTTGGATAGCAGCTGCACTCAACACTCAATAATAAAACTGCAAAAACACAAGAAAAGATCGACTGTGAATCGCGCTAATTAAAGTTCTCTGAAGCACTCGTGAACGGTAACCCTAACGAGTGTCGTTCATTCATTAGCGCATGCGCGGAAAACTGTGGCCGTAGCAACCATAGTGCGCATGTGCGTGGACCCCCGTTTTCAAAACACCCCGGCTTCAACCGTTTACACAACAACAACTTATTTTCTGAAACGCTCCGATCGTTTTCACTCCGTTCTCGTGTAAATGGGAGGCCGAAACGCATCGAAAGGAGTTTTCTCTGTATTATTGTAGGGTCTTTACCTTACAATATAAAGCACCTTGAGGCGACTTTTGTTGTGATTTGCTGTTACATAAATAAAACTGAATCGAATCCTGCTCCAATAGATCACATCTCTCTCAGACTGCAGATTTTTGTGGTTCCTAGAGGTTCTAAAAGTCAAATGTGAGGCAGAACCTTCAGCTTTCAGGCTCCTCTCCTGATGAACCAGTTTGGATTCAGGGGACAGACCATCTACTACGATTAGGCTACAAACTTTCCTTTTTTGGTAAAGTTTATAGTTAAAGCTCAAAGAAATTATTCTTGGCCCTCATATAAATGAAGCAATAATTCTGGGTAAAATGCAGCTGAAATATATAAAATCAAAGGTTTATTTATTTAAATATTTTTTCAGACCCATGTGTGGACATGTGCAGGGTGAAGTTAAACTCAAACTGAGCATTTTAATGAAATTCAGAGATTAACGAGTCCAAAACCAACAGGTGACCACAGCTATGGGGACAACACACCAAAGGACTCAGGAAACTGAGACAATATACAGACAAGAGGTGATGAGGGACGAGGGAACAGGTGTGGACCTGAAGACAACCGCATAAGGAGACTGGGGAAGTAAGACCTGATGCACGATACAGAGGAGAGCCATTACCAAAATAAAACAGGAAGTGTGGCACAACAGAGCAGGGCAATAGGATTCACTTATCACATCACTTCACTCGATCCAAAGACACCAGGACAAGACGAACATACAAAGACGAAAAACAGATGAGACTGGCACAGAATGGAGGTCTGGACTTTGGCTCATTGGAACACTTTGATTCTAATTTTTTTTAGCCTTTTTCAGTTGTTGGAGATTTGCTGGTGTGCTTGTGCTGTTGCATGACTCATTTTCAGCCAAGCTGTAGCTATCAGATGGCCTCACATTTAACTCTGGAATACTTTGGTACACAGAGGAGTCAAAGACTGCAAGGCGCCCAGGTCCTGTGGCTGCAAGCCCAAACCATCAGCCCTCCATCACCGTGCTGAGGTCTCAGGTGTTTGTGCTCATTGGTTTTCCCCAAACACGGTGCAGTGCATTATGGCTGAACATCTCCACTTTGGTCTCATCTGTCCAAAGGACATCGTTGCAGAGGTCTTGTGGTTTGTTGAGCTGCAGCTTTGCAAACCTGAACAAAACCAGCCCCGCTACCACTTTCTGTTTTTTAGAGAGAATGAGATTTCTTACTAAGCCATACTTATTCATTCTGTGTCTAAGTGAACTGTCATAAACTTTGACCTTTAACCTGCTAACTGAGCCTGCAGAGCCTAAGATGGAGCTCTTGGGTTCTTTGTAGTTTCTCTGAGCGTTGCACAGTCTGACCTTGGGCTGAATTTGCTGGGACATCCACTCAATAACACACACACACACACACACACAAAATAAACAAGCTAATGTGTGTGTGTGTGTGGGGGGGGCTCTTTAACAGCTGATAGTTTTCTTATTTCAGGCCACACTGTGATTTTTTTCCTGGTATTTTAAAAACTGAATTTACTTCAGGGACATTTAAACTTCCACCACTCTGCCCTTGAGAACAGCAAAGTCTTCTCTGCCGATGTCCTTTTCTACTCTTTATCTGTTGGGATTGTTGGAAATAATGGGGATAAAATCACGATTTCGAGCCAGTGGCAATTCAACCAACATCCCATTAGTCGGAGCGGCGCAGGCCTCGGGAAGGACACTTGAACTGAGTGCCCCCGTAAACTGCATCAAATGATTTGATTATTTGTTTTTACCAGCGTTTGGCCCCATTCTGCTCAGGCTGATTGTGCCCATTTATCTTATTACAGCTGTTACGTCTCCCGAAAAGGACAAAGAACCAACCTTCATTTTTAGTTAGGTTTATAATAAATGGATCTTTAAAATTTATGCTCTTGCTGTCCTGCTATTTAAAGAAAGAATAAGATGACCAATTGTATTGTCTTTATTGATCCAGCAGGGAAATGACTGTTACAGCAGTAGCATAAAGAACAGCAATACAAACGTGAGGTAGTGCAAATTTGTATATAAAACAGTGAAATCTGAAAATGATTTAAAAAAAAATGAAGTTGAAGGGAAAAATAAGACTAAAATTGTGCAAAAGAGAATTCTAGCAAATAGTGAAAATTTCCTTCATAAATAAAATGTGCAGTATAAATCTGAGAAACTACAGCAAGAAGGTTTGATCCAGGAGTGTGTGTGGAGTCTTACATCCTGGCAGGATTGCTGTAAAGTTTTATAGAGAACAACAGGAACAACTTCCTGGTGTGTTCTTTATGGCAGCAGGCTTGAATAAGTGTGAGGGAGCTCTGCTGCCTCTGCAGCGTGGACCGGAGCGGGTCCTGTATGACGGGGAGTCCGTGATAGAGAGCAGCTTCTTCAGTGACCTCCTTCACTCACTCAAATGCTTCCAGATTCTGGCCCATCATGTTCCAGCTTGATCCTGCCAGCTTCTCTCTGCCACTGAGGGAACTGCAGTTCCTCTGACGGACATCTGAGGCTGACTCTAAATTTGAGTCCCATGCTACAATATGCCTTGTGGATGATTTTTTTGGAGCATTTTTTAATGCACTTTCTGACAAATAATATGCAGGTAATTGTGTGAAAGTTTGTGCGACAGTTTTGGCGAGTATAACAGTGTATGAGGAAGGTGGAATGGATGCAGTTCGCTGCGGTTATTCTGGGCAAATTAATGAAAAATGTGGGGACCAAAATGCTAACAAAAAAGCTTCAAAATGCAGAGTCCAAAGCCAATGGGTGACATCACAGGGGGCACATCCATTTTTTCATATGCAGTCTATGGACTGTTGGCATCTATGAGGTTTTCTTGACTGTGTGCTGTTCCACAGAGAGGCCACTAAGCAAATAAACCAAATAAAAGGCCAGTTTTCCTGACTTATGTCAACTAAGAGTAACCAACCAATAGAGATTGGCTCCTGATACATAAATATGGTCCTAAAGTAGCAACTGACCATGTCACCAATCATTTATGGGGAGGGACCTGGAGAATGCTGATAATGTTGGGAAAGGGTTTCTACCCAAAGAGCAGGTGAAAACAAGACCTAAAGTAAAGAATTGTCACAGTGTGGTAAAATATCAGCGCCTGGAGCCGAGGCCTCTGTAGGATGAAGGTCTACATCACTGCATCTGCCTGCTGCTTATTTCTAAAGTACTTTGTTGGAAAGAAATAATTTTTTTTTCACAAACGTGACTGAGAACACACTTTAGCTCCTACTTCAATCATCATCTCATCTTGAATTGTGCTGCCCTCTGGTGGCGACAGGCTGCAGCAGCACCACTTAGGCCCAGAGGCGCTGAGACCCAAGTGGTCTCAGGTTCAAATCCTGAGGGGGATCTGGTGTTACTGAGTTCATTAATAAGCTGCCTGGACGCGACTGAAGCCTGTTTGATCAGGTTTAAAGATGGTCTGAGGAGAGAAAAGGGCCGACACAGTCCTCATTATCAGAGTCCTCAGCCACTCTGTCAGTGAACAATTTTCACGTTAGTGTCAGGATGAAGTGAATGGTGGACGTCTCAGTCGTAGCAGCCTGGCACCTCCTGCTCATGCTGGTCCCCAGCTTGGTGCTGTGGGGGCGCTGCCCATTCTTCAAGTGGCATTTTTGCAGGTCAGCCAGTGTGGCCGGAGGACAGAGTTTCGTCCCAGACTAGTTGCAGAATCTCATCCCGACAACCCATAAAAGCATTTTCCTTGCAGATGTGGTTCCACTGAAGAGGAAATAAACAGGCTTTCCAACATTTACTGCCAAGAAGCAACAGAAATAATCCACCAACACAAATTTCCTTACTTTTTAGAGAACGCAACTAAGAAGTATATCAATGAAATCCTCTCCAGCTGCAGCATTAACGCAACATACGCATTAATTAATCAGTAATAGGATGTTTATGATCTACCTTTTTCACCACTTTGCAAAAATAATTATTCAGCGTTAAATACAGTTCCAGTTTTCGTGTAAAATATCTGTATGAGGACTCACAAGCCTGAAAATGATGTTTTCTGCGTTCATTTTCTGATCAAACACACTCGATCCTGGAAACACTCCCATCTGTGGATGATCTGCTTCTATAGTTCCTGCATGTTCAATAATGTTCAAGAGCAACCATCCAAATTCCTCCTGTGAGCTTTGGTCTGCATGTCTGTCCCTCCGCGTGAGACGAATAACGCGTTTGGGTAAATTCATGTTTGTTGCACAGCTACAGTTTCAGCTTAAAGACTGGATATGTTTTAGAAATGATCAAACTCGTCTTTTCTTCCTTTTTTTCTTTCTGCTTTTTTAAACCTCTTTCCACTTTTATTTCTTTTCTGATTTTTATCACATTTAAGACCTCATCCGCAGATCTAAACTGCAGCTCTCCATCCTCTGAGAACACTTTATTACTGATTATATTTTGGCGTGCAGGACTTGTAATTGCACTGTTCTCCTGACACCTTTAGTTTGGTAAAGGACTTGCAGGATTTCTTTGACCTCTGAAGAAAAACTTTTTCAGTTGGATGCATTATTATTGTGTTTCCGAGCCATAAAGTATGAAAAACAGCACAATGTTTGTACATAAAAAAAAACATAAAACCTCAGCAGTGACAGCAGCGTGATGTTTTGATCTGTGTGTGGGATTCGTCCAGCCCCCCGCCTCCTGCTGTGACATTGAAACAGAGCTGCGTGTCATTAGCCTGGAAGATCTTTGGCTGCCACATGAAAGCTGAAAGCCGGCTGATCAGCGGGGGGGGGGGGGTGCTTGCTGCACAGGCCTCCGACCGCCACCGGGGCTTCTCTCGTTTCCCCAAACGGGAGTCTGTTTTGCTGCCGACTTACAAATGACCGGGGTTGGTCTCGTTAGAAGTGAGGCGAAGAGGGGGCGGCTTAACAACACCAGAGTCTCCGGTTTTTATCCGCCTCATTACTGATGGATAATACAAGCAGAGGGACAAAAGGCAACAGGGAGGAGAAATCTCTAATGAGAAAAAGAGCAGATACTCTCATCTGCACCGCTTTGCATCTGCACAAGGAGATTCACCTGAAAGGGGGGGGGGGGGCTTTAGGGC
>VUQJ01015104.1:13297-23799 GCA_015108635.1 Andinoacara biseriatus | reverse complement strand
TGCTCATGGCATTCTGCATGACAAGACCCATCCTGCCAACCACCTCTTCACTCTGCTGCCATCTGGAAGACGCTTTCGGGCCACCTATGCCCACACCTCCAGACTACAGAACAGTTTTATCCCTAGGGCCATAACAGAACTCAATAACCACACAACCCTTCCACTTCCCACTTAGTACAACTGCGCTTAAGGGAGATATAGAATGTGCAATATATACCTTGCTCTGATGGTTTTTTAATCTTGCTCTGACTTTTATCCTGCTCTTATTGTGCTTAATTAATTATCTATATGTAAAGGTGTGATTGTCGAGTGTGTGGATCTGTGAGCATTAATCTTTTAGAGGTTGCACAAGCAAATTTCGTTGTGTGTAAACTGCATAATGACAAATAAATCTATCTATCTATCTGATGTGCCTGTGATGCGTTGGCATGAGACTTGTTGGGCGTAAAATGTTTTTGCGTCCCATGGATTCATATGAGATGACCTTTTTTGTGTCTTAATTCTTGATCGAAAGCCATATTGAATGCTGAAATGCCCTGCAGCCGGCGTGAGGCAATGCCTGCCTAGAGTGACTGCTTGTTTGAGTGTGGATGGTGCTGATGCGTGGGTGTCTCTCTCTCTCTCTCTCTCTCTCTCTCTCTCTTTTCCCCATTTCATTTTCAGAGTATTGTGCTTGCTGTGGTTCAAGGACGTTATGTAATGCTTATAAGAGCACCTCATCTGGAGAAGTGCCATTGAGACGCAGAGTTTGTAGAACTCATTTTAGAAGAGAAAACTTACCTGTGAAAGACATTAGTGACTAAGGATGCTGAACGGAAAACGACTTCAGCAGTACAGCAGGTTAACAGCTCTAAGACAAGGAGAGTCTTTATTTTTACCCATTTTGAAGGATTTTTGGTGAGTCAGAAGAGAGAGACAGTGCTAATGTTACTTGTCTTAATTTGCTCAGTATGAGCATATATAGGTTTTTAGCTTCAAGCTTCTAGTTATTTAGTTGGTACACGGGGCTGCTCTTGGTATATGCTGTTTTTGTGTTTGTGCATTCATGTATTTGCATGCCACAGGGAGGCTTGCGGCACTTTGCTGCTTCAACAAGCTGCTCATTGTGCTTGGCTGGTTAATGAGTGATTAGCCAGGATTGGCTCTCTGTTTGAGAAGAAGAGCTGGTAGATGACCTATCGAATGAATAGAGTAGTGATCCTAAGATAATAGCTGGGAATGCAGCTGAAAAAAAAAACTATATGACACTTGGGATGCACAATTTAAACTGCAATAGATAAAAAAAAAAATTTTGGTTAAATTGAAAAGCACGTGCCTTTTTATGTAGATGTCATAGATGTGCCTTTATCTCAACTGTTGAGGGTTATTCAAATGCAGCATATAGTATTAACATTAGCTAAAATAATGATCAGGCACAGTAATCCAGTTTTGTAAATGGAACAGAAAAGGTTATTTTAAATGAGTTGTTGGTGAGGTTGTGCAATATTTTTTTTTCTCCCCCCCGTCTGTCTTTACTCACTTAGATACAACAAAAAGGTACCTACCAAAACTGAACTGTGGTGCATTTTTACAAATGTATGCCGACTGCAAGCCAACACCACGCCCTAACCGTTTCTACTCATCCTTGAAACATTGTGAATTCACTGCAGCCTTCTGCACACATGCGTGGTTTTTCCAGGCATAACCTCACAATTTACTTAAAGAAACACTGGCACAGCTGTAGCACTAGTTATACTTCAGCTGTACTTGCCAAAAGGAGACAAATGCACTCATCAGGCCCTTGTTCTTGCAGTATTAGCATAGATTTGTTGGCCTGCCTGTAGTGTAGGAAGATGATGAAAGAATGACATTTACACCAGGGTTTTTCCTGCATACAGTACCAGTCAAAAGTTGTGTCCAAACTTTTGACTGATACTGTAGAAAAAAGAGCCAGATGAAAATCACCAATATTTTAGTAAAATTATTAATAACCAGGTTTGTTAATTTGGGCTTTATTGTCAGCCATAAAAGGCGGTTATCAAATTATCAGAATTAACAGGAAAAGTTTGGGCCGGGCGATAATAATAAAAAAAAAAAAAGAAGCTTTTAAATTGCTGAGAATATCCTCAGTACAAATTCAAGAAACTCAGATTTAAACAAGCTGCCTTTCACTCAGTTTTGGTCTCCGCTTGTACTCCAAGGGCACTGCAGTACTGTCTCAGTGAAGTGGGCGGAGAGGCTCATGGCACCAACCTGATGAACACAGCTGTTCAGCTCCACGCTCCGTTTGTAGCCGTCTGAGAGAAATGTTGATGGCCATGGAGTCGGTAACGAGGGTCTGTGACTTTAATCAGCCACTTGGCCGTCATCATGTCTTGAGTTTTTGTTACCTGCTTTTCTGGAAACGTGGTTTCAGCGCAGTTTATAGCGCATGCCGCTCTGCTTCTTTGTCTGTCTTTAAACAGCCAAAATGTCTCCACACTTCCAAATTGATCGCACCCTTCTTTTCAGCAGTTTCTTCGGGTGTCATGTTCGGTAACGCCGTCACTTGAGTCTTGCTCACACTCCTAACGTACTAAACATTAGCACATGTGCTGCTGCTGGCTGCTCTTCCTGTGTCGTGTGCGTCAGTCTAACCCGATGTGGCTCTAACTGTTTTCCAACCGTGTGGTTGATTTGGCACGGCACTATTCTCATCATCATTGGCCTTTCATGTTGTCTGTGAAAAAACGTGGATGGAATGAGCTCTGACAACTTTATATTGACTATGTTTTCTATTAGCATTTTATTGCCCAGCTCTAGGAAAATGCATGGATTTCTGCCAAATCAAGTAGAACTGACCCAGTCCCTTAAATTAAAATTTTTTTTTAAAGAAAAATAACTATTTGGCACATGCCACCATAATGTCACTATCGTAAATGTTATAGACCTAATGGGGATCTTTCATGCTAATGTATTTAGGGATTCCCCAAAGGTCCCTTCAGGGAGAGGAAAACCCTTTCAAATAGCCAAATTATGCTCCTCCTCTTTGCTCTTCTCCACTCCCTTAATCTGCTTCTGTCAATGGCCTCTTCATTTTGAAACAGAGTTCTCATTCCCCATCATCACTCATAGGATATCATCAGATTCTTTAGGTTATCTCTCTAATGCTGTTAGATCTTTTTCTTATGGTATAAAGCACCTTGTTGTGAACTGGCTCTGAACATGTACAGATCAACAAAATGATTATTTTTCTAGAGAAGAAAATATAAAGTTATTCACGTTGTTGTTTTCTAAATGTTATCTGTTTGGTCCTGTCACAAACTGCATCCTCTGTGAGGCTGTCACGTGAGCCACTGCCGACACCAGTGGAGCAACCCAAAGCTTTAGGCTCAGGTATCACGCAGTCAAAAGATTGCTGTTCTGTTAATGCATTGTAAACTCCTCTATCCTGTCGTGCTGTTCTGTCTTCTAGTTGATAGCTGTTGCAGCAATAAAGATTTGTGTTACGTATATGTGGCTGCATCTCTCTCATTTGTCGGTAATTATAAAATGGATTTCACTTTCAGAGGCTTTTAAGGATCATTACTGCTCCTCTTGATTGCAGAATTTGTGTGCTCATAAATGAATAATAAATGCTTGGTTCCTATCTGCATCTGTGCTTATCTGTCCTGAATAGATTTGCTGTTTGTCTTGACAGAACTTAAAATCTGTCATTGCTTTCATAACAGCATCCATCTGTGAGTAATTATGCAGTGGCTGCAGGTTCCCTTTTTTTTTTTTATAAAGCTGTCCTTGCACAGTTGTTAGGGAAATGAGTCACAGTTGTCAAGGAAGTGAAATGGTGTGCAGTCGACTGTATGTTGCAGGGTACGACTGGCCTTCATTCGAGAGCTCTCCGAGCACTCAAAACCTGTGCACTTGTTTGACCTATGAGATCTTCAGAAATGCATTCAGAATTGGAAATGAAGAGGCAAAATGGGAGGAGCGTAGAAATGTGTAGAGATGAGAAGAGTGACAGAGACCATAGAAAGTATGTTTATGCAAATCTTAAGATTTTGGTGCAACAGAGTAATGCAGAACACATGGCAGCAACATCCGCAGTCACCGTTACTCTGCACTGTGTGGCAAATGTGATCAAAGCAATGATTGGTGACAGCTGACAGTATACTGAACAAAAAGCTCGCTGTATTCCTCTTTTACATGAGTCCTGGGTGATGCAAGAGTGTGAGTGTGTGCGTGCACCATCTCTCAACTCAACACAAAGTTTTTAGTTGACCTTTGTAGCATTGTGAACGATGATTTTGATGTTTTTAGGAAACTGGGAAATTCCAGTGTTTCCAAAGCTGACTGTGCAGACTCTAAAAGCTGCTTTTTCTGCCAATTCAAGTGAAATAAAAAGCTGGTAGACATTGAACTTTGACTAGAAGTTATGCCTTTTCCCTGGATTTGATTAAGACATTGTGGTGGGTGTAGTTTTATACATTTATATGTATTCTACAAAAGGAGGTGTGTGGTGGGGGGAATGATATAGCATAGCATCACAATATTTTGCTTGGTTTATTGTATCAATACAGGGACACCAATTGTCAATTATTTTACCAAATAAATTAAAATAGTCTGGGATTACTACAAACAAGAGGGCTCATCTCATACACCACCATCCTAAGATGTTAGCCAAGCAAACTTGTGTTAAATCGGCTCAACTGAAAAAGCATCCGATGCTGGACACACTTAGCTTGACAAAGCTACATCTTAAAACTATCTTCTAATTCAGAGCAAGCTACAAAATAGGACAGCAAATCAGTGGCTGACTGGTGATTGTATTTATTTATTTACTTTTTACCTTCTGCAACTGATTGTAACTTGACTAAATGGTTGCCTAGTGATTAAGGGTGTTGCATGCTCACAACCACTTTTGATCGCAAGGCAGTTGCACAGGTCACGTGATAAGGGAGCAACCACAGTTGTAGTGTGAGTTGGACGGACTATGATCACTCTGAGACATTGTCAAATGTTAAATTTGAATTTCTGTCTATGTAGACAGCAATAGATGTGTCATTTTCAATAATTTATCACAGTTAATTGCTGTATTATCAGAAACAGACTGCATGTAATTGCCAGACCTCATTCAATTGCAGACTGATAGCAGACTGACTCAGTTTTATGGGATGTTTATGGCAGGTTTTAGTGACAGCGTTGGCATGATTGACGATATCATTTTGCAGCCCAAAAAAAAAAAAAACTGAAGTGAGAGAACTTGAATAAAACAGATATTGACAGATTTTGAGGATATAATTTGCAGTTGGAAAAAATTGTGATATATGTTCATGCAATACTCAGTAATATAGTAAAATGTTAGAAATTCCGATAATAATAAGTATTGTGATAACATTGTATTGTGGGGTGTCTAATGATTTCCCACCTCGACTGCATTAATACCAGTTTTTCCCACTCAGACTTTATTATTATTATTATTATTATTATTATTATTATTTTTCTCCATCTGAGAGATTGATCTTGGTCATCTGCAGTTGATTTCATTGTGGACATTGAGGTTGATCTTAACAATCCAATCACAATAGTTATGGGCTGCACATCAGGTTATGGCAGAGGTTATAGTGCAGGTTTTCAGAAGGGTCTCTGATTGTGGCATACCTACAGCATAGATTAAACACAGAAGTATAAAGCCCATTTAACACAAGTGCCATGTCTTATTCTGTAGCTCGATCACATTATGTCTATCCCAGGAGCTGTGTTCCCAGTTAAACTTTTATTCCTAGCTGTGCATTAATTTTAAACTCATCAGCAATTCATTTTTAAACCAGAGTTTCCAGTATATAGCTTGGTAGCTGATGAATAAATAGGTGTATCAGATTAAGGAGCTGGAGTTGTTATTCCAGTATGCCAAATGCCTGATTATTATGCAGTTAAGCAAATAAAAGTAATTAAATATGTGGGACTAATGATCTCGAAAGTACTGAAATTAGCTCAAGGTTATCTTCAGATTAAATCAGCGTTCTTTCTTTCTAGATACTATCCATTTGTTAGCCCTTTCTTGGGTTGAACAGTAACTGTACATTGCCCATGTTTAAGCATACATACAAAATCATGCTTTCTAGATGGAGTTGGCTGTCCTTCTAAGGTAGCTGGATTCATGCACAACACAGGGCGAGTTCTTCACACCTGGATGAGTTTGTCTTTATGTTGCACAGTGTGAGACTGTGACTCATTTGGGAGGGACTGCAGTGAAACTGAAGTACCTCATACCTGTTCCTTTGAGAATTCCTACACAACAGACAGATGCTCAGTAGGAGTAACCTTGCCTTCACCCAGCTCAGCCAAAAGCTCTTGTTCCCACTCAACCACAGAAACCCTAGGATTGGTGCTTCTGCCTGAAGACATTCCTGACTGTGTAGCTGTTCATCAGTGATGCTTTCATGGCCCATTTCTTGGCTTGCTGTGGCAAAACGCAGGGTGAGACATTTGCAAAATGTGTAACTCTAGGCCTGCCACATACTGCTAAGGACGAGGCCTCCATTTAGAATCAAAAACAGCATGTGGGCCAATGTAAAGGCTACAATGATTTGGAGTATAGACTAAACACAAATTGGATGCCAGTCATCTGGGGAGGCTGATACAGGAACAAACATTTTAGGAGTGCTAAATAAGACGCTCAGCAGAGACAAGGATGCTATTAGTCAGGCTTCATCCACTCCAGTCATCCATAGCTCCCAGGAGGCATTTGAGGTAATGAGATCCCTCTTTGCTCTTTCTGCGTCACTCCCACTGTCTGACCTCTCTGTTGCTGGACAGCTGTAATTGAAGGCTTAGCAGAATGTGCCGTGCCATGCAGCACTTATAGCACATGCAGTCAGCATTTCTTTAGCTTGTTGCACATGTATTATTTTCCATTGCAGACCTATTTATCCCACACATTTACAGCAGGGAGTCACTCAATCAGCCTAGTGCTGAAACATTTGACAAGTGTTTGGCTTACTCCAGTAGTTAATGATGTACTTATCTCTCCATGGGGAAATGCCTCATCTATTTGACCTGTCCTAACCACGGTCATACAGCAATCATAGAGCAAAACCTGTGAACCTGCTCTAGTTCTGAAGCTTGCGCCTCGATTAAGAGTCATGGCAGGATTATTCCTGCCTAACATGTCAATCTTGTGGTGTGGGAGGAAAAGAAAAGCTTGCAAATGCAGTGATGCAACATTGGTAATTACTGCACTACCATACAAGCATTCAGATTTTCCCCTTAACACTGCTGGGTCAATTTGAGTTTAAGTACTTTGGTGAAGGGCAACTTGTCACTCGTGTTTTGTGTGATGGGGGAATATTGCTCAATGCAGAAGGTATGTTTACTTCTCTGCGTTTGAAGAAAGGCCTGTGCATTTGTTTGCTGTTTTTAGGTCATGTTTATGTTTTAATCCACACGCCAACAGCGCTGTGAGTCCCAGGATGTTTATTATTGTTGTTTTTAGTGAAGCTTGTCACTAAAAAAATCAGACTTGTCATGTTCAGGCTTGTGAAACCGGCTATGCCGGATATGTACAAATAATGTATTTGGATTTTACCTAAG
Organism: Andinoacara biseriatus; assembly: GCA_015108635.1. NCBI lineage: Eukaryota > Metazoa > Chordata > Actinopteri > Cichliformes > Cichlidae > Andinoacara > Andinoacara biseriatus. Next base: position 16,251 of record VUQJ01015104.1, on the reverse strand, counting down.
GATATATTTTGTTTAAATAAATTACCCAAATTACCACCACTTCTCATATTCATGTTTGTGGAAATAGTTGATCTTTTAGTCTAGTAACTTTTTTTTTTTTTTAGCTCAACAATGGCTTTATGTGGATCTAGTTGTACATAAGAAACCTGTGAGTATAAAATGTATGTGAGGCATACATTTTATAGTCAGTAAACTACATTTCTGGTCCTTAATGTGATTGTTTTTGCCAGTGTGTGACCCATAGTCAAAGTGAGTTTGACACCCCTGGCTTAAATTGCTTTGTTTTCTCTTCAAAAAAACCCCCCCAAAAAAACCCAACAAAAAACTGGCACTTCCAAACTGAACTGATCCTGTGTAAAGCATTTTTATTTAATGATAACTCTTGAAGAAATAAGAGTAGGGCAGTGTCGGTAACTACTGCACAAGAGATGATAAATATCCATTTTCAGGGAGCTCATCAAATGTGTGCTAAAGAGATAAGATGGCCATTGAGAAAGACAAATGTGTGATGATTTCATCACTGTATCCCAAGTCCCACAGCTATTCTGATTAAATGGGCAGTTTATGTAAACACCAAGCCACTACTGTCAACTCACCCCTCGTATAATAGCACTGTGGGCCGCTTGCACAACTTTTGCTTATTCCTTGCTCTTAGGATCAGTGTGCAAGTGTCTAGAGACAGGGTGTGTTTGACAGCAGTCTCTAGTCCTCTGGACGTAGCAGCAGTGGCACTTAATATAACTTAATATGTTCAGATCCTGTAGGATCCTGTTTTCTGGGTTGCAAGCTCACTTTAGGCCCAGTAAGCAGTAATATCAAAAAGTACAATAAAGGGTATACAAAACAAAAGAGGAGAGAAAAACAGAACAAAAAAATAAAGACAAAAACAAAAAATGGTCCAGAAGGAAATGACCAGCTAGAGAGCAAAGGATGAAGGGGGCACTCAGTACAATAACAACTTAAGATCCTCCACTACTTGGGGCTCAAAGTTTAACTGCATCTTCATGAGCTCCATGGATTTGGGCTGTGGATAGTTCAAGATAAGCAACATCCATGTAAGTGAGCAGCCACTGCTGCCGAGTGAGCAAGTGGAGTTTTCTCCCTGTGGCAATAAAGGTTTTTAGCAGCTGTCAAACCAGCTAAAAAACACGTTTCTGAGTCTTATGCAGTTTTAATTTATGTACATCATTTAAAATTAAAACAGATGGAGAGCGTGGAACAGAAAAATGTAATAACTAGATTTTCCTTGACCATTTTCCAAAATGTGGACACTCCAGGATGTTCCCGTACCATATGATTAGTGGTGCCTATTGTACCTGAGGAGCAAAGTGTACAGTTAGCTTTGAGTTCAATACTACAAAGTCTCTGTGGAACCTTTGTGTCCTATGTATAAAATTAAAATGTATTTATTGATGATCAGGATTCCTGGAAGAATGTGTAACCATGCCCCAAATACTATCCCAGTCAAAACTAGGGCTGAGGGCCAAAATGCGCCATCTAATATGCATATCTAATATGCAAAGTAATTTTAATAGTGCTCAGAACATGTAAGCGATCTCTCCCTTGTTGCAAAGATCATCCCGTGAACCCGGAAATAACCAGCAACATAGCGCTGATTCATATGTTATTTGCCTATAATTAAAGCAGTCATATAGATCTTTGTCTTTTCTAAGTATTAGTGTTATAATTGCCACATTCACTTCCCTGGAAAGAAAAAAGCCTTTATCCAAAGAGTCTCCTATCATATCGTGAAATAAGGAACCCAGACTCTCCCAAAAAGTTGTATAAACTCCTGGGGGAATTCCACCCAAACCAGGGGATTTACTGTACCACAACGCATATCCAGAGCAGCTTCCTTGAGTTCATTCAAAGTAAAAGATCGGTCTAATTCCAGTGTTTCAGCCTCAGCTAGACTTGGTAGTTCAATGCTATCTAGAAAACAGTCACATTTATTCTTATAGCTATATAGCTCAGGGTAAAAACTACAGAAAATATCATTAGTTTGAGATGGTTCAGTCAGTATGGTGTCACTACTTGATTTAATAGAGGTGATGTCAGAAATAAGTTCATTGGACTTCATTCTTAATGCAATTAGATGACTGGGCCTAGATCCATTAATTATTGTATGGTATATTCAAGGGTAATTGTGTCTTCAAATTTTTGCTGTAAAAGTTTATCCATTCGTGAACGTTTGGACTCCAACTCATGTAATCTTACAGAACGGGTTTTCCTAAGACTAGAAGCATAGATACATTATTCCTAATAAATCCTTTCACTGAATATCTTGTGTCTATTTGGACAAAAAAGACAACATCCTGCTGGGATAAAAGCTCCAAAAGTAAATGAGGACTTAAAGTTAAACCGCATAGATCAGAGGCATGACTATTCTCCCACATTCAAGAGGGAAGTTTTTAATATCCATTTTTAAGAGGTTAATGACACTAACACCTACTCCACCTAAATCCCACCACTCTCTGCGCAGATGTTTGGAATAACAACGAGCTTGTACTTGCTTCCTGGTCTCCCACCCACAAACGCTGCATGAATAATTTTTCTACAGGGCAAAATCTTTTTTTTTCTTCTCTTCTTTTATTTAAAACCCTTGTAAAATATAAAAACATACATTTTGAGCTTCTTAAAAAATAAAAATAAACAATTTCTTTGCAATAACTGAGGTTTCAGTTTCTTTGGAATAACGAGTTTTCAAAAGTGATACGCAGGAAGGAGAAGCAAAACAGGTTCAAGTTCAGGCAGGCTGATGTTGACCACAGATGCCAGGAACAAGTTTATTCAGTTTACTGTATGAAAGTGTCCATAAGCTGCCTCTGATTAAAAGCTGTAACTTCTTTAATATGTAGAATTTAAAATGGTTCTGATTGCTTTCTTGATTTTTTTTTTTTTTTTTTTTCCCCCCTTTTTTTTTAAATTTTTTTTTAAATATTTTTTTTTTAAAT
>VUQJ01015104.1:3110-13277 GCA_015108635.1 Andinoacara biseriatus | reverse complement strand
AATAAAAATGTTTTTTTTTTTTTTTTTTTTTTTTTTTTTTTTTTTTTTTTCCCCCCGTCTCTTTTAAAATGAGGGTAAAATAAACATTGGTCAAAGACTGGGAACTCTGTCACTACAAAGTAAAATTTTCCTTGCTGGAAATTGTTACTAGCTAAGAGTTCTTCTCTCACTTTTGAAATTTGTTTCCACACATCTCTGAACACTGTGCTGACATATGATTGGTTTGTTGTGCGTGCACTGCATATTTGAGGTCTAACTTAATCTCAATAGCACTGTACCAGTGTCCAGTGTAACATGTTTCCAAAAAGGTTTTTCTGGCCTAGAGAGAAGAGACAAGTAATTAATGTACTGTACTTCTAGATAGAATAATCTGTAATAATAACTAGGTTTTGCTTGTCAGTAGACTTGGATTAATATCAAAATCGTAAACAAAACAGTGAAATAAATTCAGTGCAGAACAGAATAGAAAGCAGCATAGGAGAAATCACCTCAAGGTGCTTTTTATTGTAAGGTAAAGACTGTACAATATATAGAGAAAACCTCAACAATCAGACAACCCCCTATGAGCAAGCACCTGGCAACAGTAGGAAGAAAAACTCCCTTTAAACAGGAAGAAAGCTCTAATTAAGGGATGGTCCCTAACTATAAGCTTGATCAAAAAGGAACGTTTTAAGCCTAATCTTTAAAATAGAAAGGGTGTCTGTCTCCTGAATCCAAACTGGGAGTTGGTTCCACAGAAGAGGGGCCTGAAAGCTGAAGGCTCTGCCTCCCATTCTACTCTTAAGTACCCCAGGAACCACAAGTAAGCGAGCAGTCTGAGAGTAAACTGCTCTGTTGAGGTGATGTGGTACTATGGGGCCTGATCATTCAAGACCTTGTATGTGACAAGAAGGATTTTAAATTCAATTCTGGATTTAACAGGGAGCCAATGAAGAGAAGTCAATATGGGAGAAATATGCTCTCTCTTTGTAGTCCCAGTCAGCACTCTAGCTGCAGCATTTTGGATCAACTGAAGGCTTTTCAGTGAGCTTTTAGAAAAACTTGATAATATTGAATTACAGTGGTCCAGCCTAGAAGTAATAAATGCATAAACTAGTTTTCAGCATCACTCTGAGACAGGATGATGCTGAAAAAGAAAGACTGTGCAAATGAAAGCAGTCCTACATATTTGTTTAATATGTCCATTGAAGGACACATCCTGGTCAAAAATGACTCCAAGATTCCTCAGTGTTACTGGAGGTAATGCCATCCAGAGTATCTAGTTAGACACTATGTTTCTAAGGTTTGTAGGCCTGATAACCTACAATAACCTTGGTTTTATCTGAATTTAGAAGCAGGAAATTAAAATTCATCCAGGTCTTTGTCTTTAAGACATTCTTGCAGTATAGCTAATTGGTTTGTGTCTTCTGTCTTCATTGATAGATAAAGCTGGGTAACATCTGCATAGTAATGAAAAGTTATGCTGTGCCTTCTAATAATACTGCCTAAGCATGTATGATGTAAATAGCATTGGTCCCAGCACAGAACCCTGTGGAGCTCCATAATTAACCTTAGTGTGTGAAGAAGACCCCTCGTTTACATGAACAAATTGCAGACTGTTAGATAAATATGATTCTAACCACTGCAGCAAAGTGCCTTTAATACCTACGGCATGCTCTAATTTCTGTAATAAAATATTATGGTTAACAGTGAAAGCTGCACTGAGGTCCAACAGAACAAGCATAGAGATAAGTCCACTGTCAGACTATAAGAAGATCATTTGTAACCTTCACTAATGCTGTTTCTGTACTGTGATAAATTCTGAAACCTGACTGAAACTCTTCAGATAAACCATTCTTCTGCAGATGATCAGTTAGCTGTTTTACAACTATTTAAGGTTGATAAAGGTTGTATTTTTTTTTTTTTAATAAAAGGAAGGTTTGAGATTGGCCTATAAGGCAGCTGGGTCAAGTGACGGCCACTTACTGCCACCTTAAATGCCTGTGGTATGTACTGTAGCCAGTTAGTAGAGATAGACTGATCGTATTTAAGATTGAAGCATTAATTAATAGTAGGACTTCTCTGAGTAGTCTAGTATCACTTTGATAGTTTGGAGAAAGTAATTACTGAAGTCACCTTAGAACAATTAGAGAGAGTATAAATAGTGGTCAGTTTTAGTCTTTTATTTCACCTGGGTTCAGTGTCTACAATTTGTGTGTGTGTGTGTGTGTGTGTGTGTGTGTGTCAGGCTGTAGCTCAGCCTTTAGTTATGCTGTCATGGTCCTGGGCCTTTTTGCCCAGTGTTTTTTGTTTTGTTCCTGTAGGCTCTGTTATTGTTGTATGTCTTTTTTTGTTTGTCATAGTTCTTTGAATCCTGATATTAGTTCTAGTTAGTTATACAATTCTTGTTTCAACCCCTCCTGTGTGAAGGCAGCTGTGACTGTGTTTGTTTACCTTCCTGTCCTGTTGTCAAGTTCGGATGTGCGAGTCTGTGTTCCAGTGTTCGTCATTTCTTGTCTTATTTTGACAGTGTCCTGTATCGTGTGCATCGTGTTTGGTTTTGCTTCCTGTGATGTGTATTTATCGTCTGCATTTTCCCTTGTCCTTTATTGTGTCATTGCCTGTGTTTCCTTTAAGCTGTGTGTGTGTTTTCCCTTTTGGTTCTTTGAGGGTTTTGCATTACGGACTAATGACTTTCCTTGGATTTGAGCTTTTGTATTTTGTCTTTCGGGACGCTTTTAAAAGAATCTGCATTAAAGCTGTCTGACATACACAGCCAGTTCAGCCTTTTTATTTGGAGAAAAACAGGCTTCTTTACCTGCAATTTGGAGTACTATTTATTCACACACACGTTCCCAAATACAATTTACAGTCTGGGTTCTACTTGCTCATGCAACACTTTCACTGTTGGCCCCTGCACACAATCACTGCTTTCCTCCTTTAAGGGTATTTGGGTTTCTGTGACACTAAAAATATCCAGTGACTTTATAAAAATATAGATGGCATGGACACACTTAACATCTTGGTTGACCATGATTAATGGAGTCACTCTGTGGACTGAATGGGCCAGCAGCTGCCCAATTAACTTGCCATTTCCCAGTGGACCATTGTTTCTGTCAGAGATTATATTTCCTTTGTTTTTCCCGCCCTCATTCTTACTTTATCTTTCTTAGTATGATTTATCAGCACCTGATTGGGGTATGTTATTTTGACCTAATCCTTTCTTTGCCTACCAACCTGAAAGCTGACAGTGCTTCCTGTCACACTGCCTACCAAAACCAACAACCAACAATTGGCAGCTCTATTAGCATGCTACATGTTTGGGCTCTACTTTATGTGCAAACATCGGCCATATGACACTTAGATGCACTTGTTGAAAAGTTCATATTTTTACCCTTCACTTTACCAATATAACTCCATCTCTATAAGTTCCTTTTTTATCAGCAGACTGTGTGTGGGATTTAGTCATTCAGATTTCAGTTTTCAGGTCACATGTCCAGTCACTCTCATCATCCCTTTGAACTTGTCTTCAAAAAGGCATTCAACCTGTACTGTACACAGCACCACAACTGTAGCTCTTACCTTTCCTGTTAGTTTCCAGTAATGTGTCCAGAATAATATAGAACTATACATTTTCAGTAAAAAAAATCAGATTGTCTTGTAGAAATTGTGCTGCTTTAGCTCAATGATGGCAGGTATGGCCTTACAGTAAGCAGACTTGTTTAGCTAGCTTTGATTTAGGTATTATTTGGCCACTGTGTTTGCAGTGCTGTTGGAGGACCTTGAAGATTTGGAGCATGATATGCAGCAGTCAGTTGGAATGCAACAAAACCCTCATCATTTCATATATTCTAACATAAGAATTAAATATCACTGGGAATGAAATCACAGTGTGCTCACGGACTGAAATGGGGAATGTTAATCCCCTCAATCTAAAAGCTTTAGTCTCATGTCACAGCTCTGTATCTGAGGTCAGTCAGTATGAGGGTGGCTTGCCTGTTTAGGTCCCAGTTAAAGCTGTGTGGGGAATTTTAACTCTCATGCTGTGACTACACAATGTGCACATCTTGAGTACCACACCTTCAAACCGTGTTACTGATAGTTTTAGTATGTTTGTAGCACTGATGCACAGAATAAATGTAGTGTCTCAGCACTGCATCTGATCACTTCAGAACAATGCTGTCTAATACACAATGGGAGAACGAAAGACATATAAGTAAACTTCAGTGTACAATATCTCGCTATGTGCTGCTTATTAGCGTTAGACAGAACATGTGAATGAAATCTGCTATTGTTAAAAGGCCTGTTGTCTAAAGTAATTATTGTAACATGCATTCACCACTTTACTTGTTCAACTGCTCGTTAACCTCTGATCAGCCAATCAAATATTAGCAACTCAGTGTTTTTAGACATGTAGACATCGTCAAAAGTAACTTGCTCATTTAAGTGACTTTGAACATGGGATGGTAGTTGGTGCCTGGACACCTCTAAGGTTTATAGAGACTAGTCCAAAAAAAGGAAATAACCAGTGAGCAGCAGTTCTGCCTTGTTGATGCAAGAGGAGAATGATCAGACTCCTTTGAGTAGATAGGAATGCGACATTAACTCAAATAGCCACTCATTGCAGTCAAAGAATGTGCATCTCTGAACACACGTCAAACCTTGAGCAGATTGACCACACTGGGTGTGACTCCTGTCAGTTATGAACAGGAAACTACTGCATTTCACTCGAGCTCACTAAAATTGCAGAATAGAAGATTGGAAAAAAGTTACCTGATCTGATGAGTCTTGATTTCTGCTGCAACATTAACATGGTAGCTTCATATTTTGGTGTAAGCAACATTAAAGGACCATCTGGCCTTGTATCAGTGGTTCAAGCTGGTGGTGATGGTGTAAATGGTTTGGGGATTTTTTTTTTCTTCGCACACTTACTAACCAGCTGAGCGTAGTTTAAATGCCACATCCTACCTGAGCATTGCTGCTGACCATGCCTTTAGGACCACAATGTACCTATCTTCTGATGGCTGCTTGCAGCAGGAAAATGTTCCACGTTGCATACTTGAAATCATCAAACTGATATCCTGAACATGACTTCACTGTACTCAAATGACCTCCACAGTCATCAAATATTGATCCAGTAGTGCACTTTTGGGATGTGGTGGATCATGTGGTGGATCATGTGGTGGAGAGTGACATAATGGATGTATAGCTGACATATCTGGAGCGAGTGTGTGACGCTATCATTTCAATGTGGACCAAAACCTCTGAGGAATGTTTCCAGAACCTTGTTGAATCTATACCACAGAGAATTAAGGCAAAAGAAGGTCCAGCGTAGTACTAACAAAGTGTACCTAATGAAGTGGCTGTTGAGTGTACGTGTAAGGACTGCATATCATGCAGAAATCCCCCCAGTGTGTTAGAATGTGATAAGTAGAATACAGAAATTAAACTTTTTTTTCATGGGAATCCTGACGGACTCTTTCAAAACAAAAGATTGACATCAGTCTGGGGTGTGCCCAAAGAAAAACAAACACGCGCTACACAGCGTGTACCACACAACTGAAAGCAAACATTTACCTGTCTTCTTTCTAATATTATGTAACAGATACTGTGTAATTCTACTGTTAGTGTTGTGTTAGGACCCATTAATGTTAATTTGTTTTTGGCATGGATCAAGACCTCAACCCACTAAACAAACAAAATAAGCAAATAGTGAATCTTAAAATAGTTAAAAAAAAAATATATTCATGGCTGCATAAAGTGCAGTTCCACTAAACTTTCTGTGTAAATGTAAATCTTTTAACGTGTGAGTAAACCTATATGGTTAAAGATTTTCATAGTGATTTCACATTGTCATTATTTATTTCCCTTTTTGAATTCCTAATAACTAATCACGAAAGACGTCCCTCTCATGTGCTTCCATCTTTTAGTGAGACTGCTACAGGATGCTGGCCAGACGTAACAGCTGACAGATGAGGGTGCGGTGCTGATTGTGGCACATTTTCACACATTCATACACGCACAGACTGGTTGTTTTTATTAGAGCACTACAAGAATTTGAGTACAACTGAAGGCCTTGTATTTCAGCCCATTTCTGGTTTGATCTTTATTGCTTCCCATAGATAATAGATGATGTCATCAAGAACGGTCCCCCAAATGGCTGGAAATTTCATGTTTTCCTTGCTTCTGTGCCACACATGCACTATATTGCCAAAAGTTGGTCCTTGTTTGCATTCACACGCATATGAACTTCAGTGACATCCCATTCTTAATCCATAGGGTTTAATATGATGTTGGCCCTTTGCAGCTATAACACCTTCAGCTCTTCTGAGAAGACTTTCCACAAGGTTTAGGAGTGTGTTTATGGGAATTTTTGACCATTCTTCAAGAAATGCATTTGCGACATGAGACATTTATGTTGGACTAGAAGGCCTTGCTCACAGTCTCCACTCTAATTCCTCCCAAAGGTGTTCTATCGGGTTGAAGTTAGAGCTCTGTGCAGTTCTTTCACACTAAACTCATCCATGTCTTTATGGACCTGCTTTGTGACTGGTATTCATGTTGGAACAGGAAGGGGCCATCCCCAAACTTTTTGCCACAAAGTTGGGAGCATGAAATTGTCCAAAATGTCTTGGTATGCTGAAGCATTAAGAGTTCCATTCACTGGAACTAAGGGGCCGAGCCCACGCCATAAGTCAGTCAGAAAAGTACAGTTCTCCTGGAAACCGCGAAACCCACACTCGTCCTTTGGATTGCCAGACAGAGCAGTGTGATTTTTCACTCCAGAGAACATGTCTCCGCTCCACTGCTCTAGAGTCCAGTGGCTTTGCATTGTGCTTGGTGATGAAACCATGAAACTCTCTATGCACTGTTCTATGCACACTGTAATTCACTGAGCTCCTGAGAGCCACCCATTCTTTTGAGGAGGCAGTCTGCATATCTGTGCTTGGCTTTGTACACCTGTGGCCATGGAAGTGATTGGAACGCCTGAATTCAGTGATTTGGATGGGTGAGTGAATACTTTTGGCCATATAGTGTAGGAGTGTTCTAGGCTGGCTTTACACATGCATACCTATGTGAAACCTTAAGTGATGTTTTACTCCTTACTCCCTGGTAGTTGAAGGATGTTCAGACTTCATAGCAGCATGCTGTTTGACAGTGAAAGGCAACCAGCACAGTTGTGTATGAATGCACACTTTGAATTGTGAACACAGTTAAAACAGCACTAGTTATGACAGTAGGTTAGGAGATTGCAGAAAACATGCACCAGATGGCCCTGTCAGCAGCCAGAGCTTTATGATAGTGTGGAAAAATTACCATCATCATGCTGATCTGAAGCTGTTGCCCATTTCTGTTGCAGTAACTCACGTTAGGTTTTGTTTAGCTGTGTAAACAGCTCTCTCCTCTCCTCTGCTAGATGCAGATGTTGAGGTTTCTCTTTGAATGGTAATGCCGGTAGTAAGCTAGCTGGCGTACTAAGGGATAATTATGGTTTTCTTATTGGTGGTGGCGGTGATGGTGGTGGTGAAATGGACTGGGGCATTACAGAGAGGCCCTTCTGCTCCGGAGTTACAGGATGGAGACTGTCTAGTTATGAAACGTGAAATGGGGATGTGGCTGGCTGTACCAGCTGGAAACAATGGCCTCTCTCACTATAGCACATTCTTTCCACTCTTTCTTACTAAAGTTTCTCTACAAATGACACAGTTTTTTGGAAACAAAACATTCCACAAAACTCATCTTTCATTGTGCATCATAAATCCTGTATATGTGAAATGCACAAACAAACAGTAACATTTGTAGTCAGCAGTCAGTCTTACAGCATGTGTATTTCAGATAGGCATTGTTTTGTGTTTGTAAGCACTGTTTATTATAACCACATCCACACATGTCAGAAAGCCTGTGGTTCAGAAGGTAATATTGAAGGCTACTCTTTAACATTCTACACTGGAAAGATTTCTGTCCAGGTAGATTTGGTGACACCTGTGGTTATTATGGTTTATTATCACCTGTGATTTAAAGCTGCAGCACATGAAATATCCAGAGAGGGCTGATTTGAGTTCAGTCTGGGGAATGCAGGGTCTGCCATACTGAACACTGAAGCAACATATTGCGGTGGGGTAATTAATTGGATTGTAGCTTTCTGTGATTATGGGGGGAAAACACATTTTGGATCAAATAATTACTTTGTTGCATTCATTTTTGCTACAATGCTCTCATTTTGCTCTCCTAAGCCCAGACTCACTCACTGTTTAGTTCAGCTTGAGTCAATATGATGAAAAGTGTATAAAATATATCCAGAGTAATTAAAATGTATAAAAAGGCATGCATAGATTAACCTGTGGAAGGACATTACGTCAAGGATGATATTTTTCTTTCCAAGTGTGCTGGTGTTTTCCCAATCCATAATGCTTATGAGAAGGAAGTGGCTCAGACAAATTCAATCAGTGCTATCTCAGTATTGGATTTTGCCCATGGTTGATATGTTTAGATGTAAATTTTATGTTTCTTTAAATCAATAAGCTCCTCTTTGGAGTGCTCTTTGTATCAAGCAGAAAAATTGGTGCGACTTGCCCCCAGTTTGTAGAAGCAACTGTGAAAGACTTGAGCAGCAATGGCCAGCGTCCGAGCACGCCATGCTCTCACTCGCACTTCCTGTATTTATTTTCAGCAGCAGCATTTAAAGCTTAAATCATTGCTGAAATAGCATCCTCTTAATGTTGTTAAGGGTCAGCAGTTCCCTCTGGTCAGTGTAGTTAATTCAATACCAGTAGACAGTACTGGGGAGGAGAGTTGGAGATATGGGTAAGGACAAAGCCTAATCTAATATGCTGGGTGCATTGTTCTACGTACGTACATTTGTCATGAGATTCTGTGAAGGTGTATGAGCATTCTCCTTAACGATTACAAAGGTAGTCTACCCCTAACCTAGTTCTGTCCTGCCTGGGATAAACTTTGTTCTGACTGAAATATGGTGGCATTAATCATAATTGTGTCCTCATCATGGCCCACAGAGCAAATCACACTCTCGCACTCGATTTAGTTTAGGTATAAGTTGGTTTAAATTCAGGATTGGTTGTCCTTGCACAGTTTCTGAGGTTTTTAGCTATAGACGGCACAATAATTTATTTATATTAATGACTAAATGGCGTAGACTGACGAGAGAGAGTACAAGAGAATCCATGTATGGAAAAGTAAGAGATTAAGCATGCATAGAGAACTGAATCTGAACTCTGTTACAGTTCCTAAATATTTAAATGAACTTTGGGTGGTTTTGTGTAGAAGTAAATAAAAGTGCAGTGCAGCATGAAGCCTTTGATACAATGAATTATTCACCCATCTTACGAGTGGGTTATATGTGGATTGAAGACTTATTTTGTACATGTTGACTTTATAAAGGTTTGATAAGATTAGATTATAAGATTAATAAAATGGTCAAGAGATTGATGAGAGATTAATAACTGTTAATAATAAAAGGATTATTAACAGGGTCGTGTTAAGATGTTTTGACTTAAATACTTGGTAATACTTGAAGTGAGCTCTGCAGCTCATGTCAGGTGCCTTTGGCTGATATGTCCTTTACCCCCATCACCTTTAACCCTGGATCTGTAGAGCATGGGTTGAAAAATGCAGTTCTCTGTCTTTGACAGAGGGCATTCTTTGTCCCTTTTTTTTGTCCAAGCTTATTGAATACCAACACAAAGGCGACCATAAAAGCAGAGTAGTTTTCTTTTGGAACGAGGCCTGCCTGTTTGCTCTCCATAAAAAGGATTTGAATGGGCTTAGATTTGGTGACGATTCAACCAGATCTTTAGATAACATTGGCTTATTTCCAGTGAAGTGATTGCTTAGCATAAATAGAATAGATCGACTGTTTCCAGGCAACACTCAACCGTAAACTATTAAGTTGTCAATGAAGAAGTTTTTGTGCTTCTATGAAAGTAAACTCTTGCCCTTCAATCAGACTCTGAAAGTGAATCATTGATTATTTTAAAACTTAATGTGCTAAAGGATGGAATCAAAACTACTACTACTTTGTCTAGGTCTAAAAATCCAGGGACTGCACTGTGTCTAATAGCTTGACAGATAATCTCCAGTTGCTTCCTGTTAGGCATCTGGCATTTACTTTTTTTTGGGGGGGGGGGATGCCCAGCAGATACCTACTTCTGCTTTCCTTTTTGATAAGCT
>VUQJ01015098.1:2486-13024 GCA_015108635.1 Andinoacara biseriatus | reverse complement strand
AGCTGCTGGGGGGTTCCCATAATGCACTGCTTCTTTTTACTGTGTTCATACTTCATTCTGTGTTTAGTCATTCTCTGTGTCTCTTCCACAGCATGTTTTTTTGTCCTCTCTCTCTCCCCTCAGCCCCAACCGGTCGCGGCAGATGACTGCCCCTCCCTGAGCCTGGTTCTGCTGGAGGTTTCTTCCTGTTAAAAGGGAGTTTTTTCTTCCCACCGTCGCCAAGTGCTTGCTCATAGGGGGTCGTTTGACTGTTGGGTCTTTACCTTTACCTTACAATACAAAGCGCCTTGAGGCGACTGTTTGTTGTGAATTGGCGCTGTATAAATAAAATTGAATTGAATTGAATTGGTAAAAAAATAAAATAAAATAAAATAAAAAGAAATATTGTTAATGCTGGGAAAAAAATGCTGATTTTTAATTTAAAGAAGAGATCATGTCTAAATGTTTTATAGTTATTTTAATTGGTCTTTGCTTCTATATGCCAATATTTGACCTGATTTGATTTTGTCATTTGCTGGTGGATACATTTAGAGATTTTATAGCCGACATTTGACATACAGAAGCCAAAATGACCCGAAGCGGCTTGCTTGCACAGCGTCAAGGGTGTAGATACTGAGACTGCAAGTAAAACTAATTGGAATTCATTTGTTAACAGAGCACATTTTTAGCAAGTGAAGAAGGGGGAAGGTAATTATCTTGATTTAAGGGACATAAGATAAAATTCTTTAGAACTTGCCTGAAAAAAAAAGTAAAAAGATAATCTTCTTTCATTTTTTTCCTGTGGCATATTTAAACATACTTTTTCAGTTTGCAGTGAACTGCTTTTCTTCAGATGCATTGCTTCCAGGAATAAACTCAACATCTCTTTCTTGCAAATAAAAAAATCCAGAGGGTTTGCTGTCACATTGCAGTTTAGTTTCTCTTGTGTATCCTGGCTCATGTTTTACCACATTTTGCTACTTTTCTCTCATTTTAGGGAAAATTATAGCCATCTGAAACCTCTCAAGGTTGGCCAAGTCAAGTGCTGTGTGTGTTTGTGCTCTTTAGCCCAGAGGGTCTTGGATCAGACCACAACAGCACTTGGTTGCCTAGGTAAAGTGCTGTAATCAGATAGGGACTAATGGTCCGCTCTGTGTTGACTCCTATGTCAGCTCAGTGTACGTGCATGCAACAACAATCTTCACTGTGTCATTAACTCATTATTAACTAATTTTAGGATAAAAGTTTCCTTACAAAGCAGAGCCTGATCCAAACATTTATATAGGATGGAAATCATAAGGAAATGTCATGAAATGACACGAAAAACAGCAAAGGAGGTGTCTCCTATGAAAACTTATACTTGAGCAAATTATATGCTGAAGCATTTTTGAGTTATGCAGCTGAGAAATGAGACCACGAAAACAAGGCAGAAGTTATAGCCTTATTTGGAGTTAAAACTTGATCGTTTTTTTTTTTGTTTTTTTTTTGTGAAGGAATGAAATTACTTTGGTTGTACCTGGAGGTATAATGAGAAGAAGCAAAACTCTGAAAAGCAAAGTAAAAAGATATGCTTTATATCCACACCAAAAAGAAAACAAAACACAAAAATAACAACAGAAAAAAAACTGCTTATTTTTTAACTTATTTACTTTCAAAACTTCCAGTTGTAACAGCACTCTTTCCCTCAGAGTTGATACTCTTTCATCCCGAACGCCCTTTTTTTCATAAATGGTTCTTTACTGTGGATGATTATAATAACTGCTTTCCTGTACAGGGATTTTTTTCAGCATCATAGTATGATGTAAACATGTATGTTCCTTTGAGGCCAGTTTAAGGAGAATAAAACTTACTTTTACTCCCTGGTTAAAAGAAAGAAAGTGTGACTTGAAACTTTTCATTTAATACATCAGTATTTTTAGTGTCAAACATCGTTTTGTTTGTGCTGCCCTTGTTCTCTAATCCTGTTGAGAACAAATATTAAAAAGAGAAGACGTCAGCCCCGCTCTTTCCCTTAAGTTGGCTGGACAGTGGTGTGCCTCATCATTTCAAGGCTCAGTGTTCAACCAGATTAAACTTAATAGATGGCAAATCGGGTGGCGAGCAAATGCATCTTGTGACCTTCAGTATTAAAACGAATGGGATGTGAATTCCTGTGTTACAAAACCTTAAGGGGAATTCAATAGTGCAGGCATAGACAACATTAAGCACATTAGCATGCATTCAGCACCAAGTTCTGCAGACAAAAGTCTATGGACTGAACGTTACATAATCTCAAAATATGTTAGTGCTTTCTAATTTGGTGGAAAAGCTGGCTGGGTGGTCTTATAACAGCTCTGTGCCTGGTGCTAAAACAAATGGTTTGGAACTGATTAGACCCACTCTCTCGATGTTAAGGTTGAGCTGAAAATTTGACTATCAACTTCTGATTTGGATCCTACTGTTAATTGTAATAATTTAATCTAGTGAGTGCTTAACTTAACTGCTGCACACGATTTTCTGTTGCTCAGACACTTATGAATCTATTTGGAAAAACAACGGGTTTAAGACATAATGAGCCTACGATAAGCAGTGCATATAGGCATGTAGACATGATAACGATGACCTGCTGAAGGTCAAAAACCAAGCATCAAAATGGGGAAGAAAGGTGATTTAAGTGACTTTGAACGTTAGAGCCTGTCATTAGAGCCAGACAGGCTGGTGTAAGTATTTCAGGAATTGCTGTGTGGATTTTCCTGCACAACCATCTCTAAGGTTTACAGAGGAAGGTCAGAGGAGAATGGCCAGACTTCTTCCAGCTGATAGGAAGGCAACAGTAAGTCAAACGCAGACACCAAAGGTATGCAGAAGAATGCACAGCACGTTGAACCTTGAAGCAGATGGGCCACATTACAGCAGAAGACCACACCGGGTGTCACTCCTGACAGCTAAGAACAGAAAACTGAGGCTACAATTCACTCGGATTACAAAATGTAACAATAGAAGAATGGAAAAATGTTGCCTGGTCTGATGAGTAACAATTTTTGCTGTGCCATGTGGATGGTAGGGTTGGAATTTGGCATAAACAAAATGAAAGCATGGACCCTTCCTGCCTTGTGTCAATATTTTAAGCTCATGGTGGTGGTGTAATGGTATGGGGCATAGTTTCTTGGCACACTTTGGACACCTTAACACCAGTGCCACAGCCTGCCAGAGTATTGTTACTGACCATCTAACGATCACAATGCACTTATCTTCTCATTGTTGCTTCCAGCAGGATAATGCACCATGTCACAAAGCTCCAGTCATCTCAAACTGGTTTCTTGAACACGAAGAGAAGTTCACTGTACTCACATTGCCTCCACAGTCACCAGAGCACATCTGGGATGTGGTGGAATGGTAGAATCAAAAGCTAATTAGTGTTGTCTGCTGTGGAATGGAACTAATGAACCATGGTTTATGTCTCATATCGATCCATCTGCTGATGTGGACACTAACTTAAAATAAAAGCGCATGCTCTGTGGATTCTTTTAAAGGGCAACGACAAACAACATTTTCTCAAGTAGAATTTTAGGGACTTGCTCTTTGAGCAAAGGAAATCATGTTGGGGATGTTTGCTTTCTGAATATGATTGTCTAGGTTCATTTATTTTTATTAGGAATATCAATTAACTAATTTGAAAAGTGTTTCTCTGTTTCAAATGAGGTGTTTATTAATCCTCCCCTTCAGAAAGATGCAGACAGGAAGATAGCTGCACAGCTGTCAAAAAAAACCAAACATTTGTATCATAAATGTAAAGCATGAAACAATAAATATTCAAATTTAAGAGATACTGGATATTTGTTGCATCATACATATACTGGCTGTTTTCCTTAAGCTAGTAAAGATGGAGGATTTATTTTTTTTTAATTGCCACTCTTCCTTAATCTTCCTCTCGGGGGGCCAAAACTTGGGGGATTACACTTGTGTTTCCTTACACTTTCTGTGTAGGACCGGAAGTAGGAAACCTCCCCTAATGACATCTCAGGAATTTTCCCACAGCTGAAGACGAGGGCAGCCAAGAGATTAATCGCTTTTACATGTTTAGAGTGCAACAGGATGATGCTCAGTCCCAGTGCTCTTACCACCTCCCTGTCCTTGAGGTCACTGCTGAGTTCCCCCCTTTTTGTTTTGTGTTCATGGAAGCTCTGAGCTATATGTTGCATGCAAAACACATTATTGTAGGATTTTTAGCTCTTCACCTACAAGATCACTGCAGGAAAGGACAAAAGTGGGATTTGTCTTGGTCTGTATACAGTTGGAAAAAGCACCACTACCCTCCACTTCCTGGCACACAAACACTTACTTGTAAATATTATGCACGTACGAAAAGGGCAAAATAATACTGCAAGACGTTTAAAACCACTTAGTTATGGATTCAGACATGCTTCAGTGATGCTGCTCAGACTAGACAGTATCTTAAGTACCACATAAAGTAAATGATCTTTGACTTCATTTTGAATATATCCCATTTAACATCAATAATAAGAAAGGAAGCTTTTTATGTAATCTTTTTTATTCTTAGTCTCTACCTCACCTTCAGCTGGTGAAAGCCAGGCTTTATCCAGACACGCGGTCTTAATAATAACTCTTCTAATGCCATGCGTCCAACTATTTTCTTTCATTTATCCACTTACAAGTCTAATGTTTAAACTTAAATTTGGCTCCTGGACAACACACCAGAGGAAAAGGTGACATGCTGATCTTTTTGAGACATGTTTTTCTTGGTGTCTGCCTACTCATCTGTCAAGGACTTGGCAAGAGCTGTGGCTTAGATTACCTTGATTGTGTAGAAGGTTGAGGAAAAAGTCTTTTTGGCTTTATGTTTCACTTGTAAACTATGTCTGCATAAAGGAAAAAAGGGGAACAGAAACTAAACGTATGCATTTAAAGTGTTCTCCTGCAGTGTTTTATGTGGTACACGAATGCTGTTTCGTGCATTTTGTGTTCACACAAACTACAGATGGATGAGCTGAACTGCCTGCCTGGCTTGCTTTAGCATGTGTTCAGCCCTCTGCCAGATGTTGAGCTCAAGCGAATGCAGTCTCTACTTAAAAACAATCTGAATGCCTTCTTTGTTGTTGTGTACTGCATTTAATGTGTTATATGAGTTGCTAAGTGTATGTTCCTGTTCCTGATGCAGCTTCTGGTGCAATGTGAATGAAGCATATAGTCACATGTTACGGGCTGAGTGCCTAAGCAGGATGGCAATTCATTTAGACAGCAAAAGGCGAATTATTCAGGAAATAATTGATCACCATCTGGGATTTTTTTAACAGATTTTTGGGGCTAAAACAATTTGCAGCTCTGTTAGAACCATTGTAGCATTTTAAACAGAACAGCTTCTGTGAGAACTTGCAGACATGTCTGGTAGCCTTACATTATGCACTGGCACAATCCCTGGAACAGCCACTGAGCACAGGAAACACTCCCCTCAGACTCCTATTTCCTGGGGAGGCATCCAACACCTCGGAGTCATTTGAATCTCAAGAGCAGTGCTTTTACTTGAAAATAAATGACTGTTCTATTTACTGACAACCTTTAAAGATCAGTGTGAGAGCTAACAGAGTCATCATCCCAGACAAATCTAAGGTTAGTCTGAGCTCTCCGACAGTATTTATCTAATTCTGCAAGCTGAAATGAAGCTATTCCCTTTGAAGAACTACTGACTCTCCACAGAGCTGCTCCAAGTTGCAGCTCACCCATTGCTGTGGACCCTATCCAAACCCTATCCTCTTCTGCAAAGCACTAATCTCACTGCTGGCAGTACACCACAATACTCACATGAAGGTAACACACACACACACACACACACACACTTTCTGAGGCAAACCTTTTAAATAAAGAGTCTGCAGATATGACTAATGTACTATTTAGAGCATGATACAGAAGACTGTTGCTTATGCTGAGCTCTTAAAGTTTGCTATAGAGATAAAATACATTTACAGAAAATTGGTGTAAGACATTAAAACAAATGAGGAAAAAAAAAAACAATTACTACATCCCATCTAAATATATCAAAGTGTGCACTCTGTAAAACACCAGTGTTTTTTTCTGATATACAAACATAACAGTCCATGTAGTGCTAGTGATAACCCCAAATAAGTCAGATAAACATCATTTATATTCTTGCAGTGCAGTAATGGTTTGTGTCTGCAAAGTAAAAAGAAAAAAAAAAGTACATGAAGTTACAGCAACTTAATCTGGAAAAATTCAATATTTGTACTATTTATATATAAATTTTTAAATCAGAAGTTGCAAAGTTTAAAACCAAAGTTCAACCGGAGGCGTACAAATAACACACTGTGCACTAAAAACAAACGATTAAGCAGTTAAAAAACAAAAGAATTTGAATGTTCTTTGCTCACCCACTGTAGGCATATCGCATCTTTTGTCTAAATGGGACACAGTTAACTAACAATCTGTCTTCTCAGCATACAAGAGGACCCGTTTGAGAAAATTTAGGTCGGTAATAAAGTGCTTTCTGCTACGAAAGCACACAAACATTAACCTGTTGGCAAAACATGACACATGAGATGCTATTGTTGCAAAATATACTTTATTTTTTTCTTTAAAAAAATCTGCTATAAAGTAATGGATACGGCCAAACAATAAATTGCTGCTAAGAATACCACAGTACAAGATGGCAGTGGTGCTTATTAATAAAACTGCAGGAGCTGATAAAAATGTGAGCAAACACAGAAGATGTCAGTGGATGAAAAACCAAAAAAACAGCTATAAGGTTTCTCCTAGGCAACACACAAAGGCTGTGACAAACATCTGCATTATAAATAAAACATGTCAAAAGAGAAATCTAATGGATCGGTGCTGATATTTTTTTCCTAGTATTTTGACTTTTAAAAGTTAAAGATGAAATCTGTTACTTTCTCTGTGACCTGCTGCAGCAAAGTATGAGCGAAAAGCCTCTCGAGTCTTGATAATTTTGTTACTTATGCAGTTTTGTTTAACATTCTGTGAAGCCCAATGCATCATAGCAATATAGCTAATATAGTATAAAGAAGTCTTCATATGCGATAAACCTATCACTTCGGGTGTTTTGATATGACGGATGCACATAAAAAGCAGCTTCAGAAACAAAATTCTAAAGGGCGCACTTTATTGTGTTCTTCATTGTAATGGATGTGAGCTCGAGGTGTTCTCGGCTGTTGCAGCGGAGCAGCTCGCAGAATATCAATCAATACCTCCGCATCATTTATTTAAGCTTCACCTGCAGCACCAGGCACACACTGAATGACTATACAGCCTACTGTGATGTCACAACATCACATGCGGCAGTGTTGACATAGTTAAGTTAAAATGTTCACACAGTAGCAGTGAGGAAACATTAGATAGGTGGAATTTCTTTAAAATAGACATTTACACTTACTGGAATTTTTTAATCTTCTGTTTAATTTTGCTTTCTGTGGATTCTCAGCTTAGCATAAATAAGCGGTTTAAACAGTGGTTCACTAATCTGTCCTCTCATGCATTTTTTTTAGTCAAGGTCAAAACATATTACTCTTCCTACCCAAGCAAACAAAAATCTGTTATATCAATTATTAACTCTGTAACAATGAATAAAAATATTAAAATATATAGTATATTGTTATTATTGAATTAAACACGAGGCATTTAATTTAAAAAGGGATTTGTGCTAGTGAGACAGTTTCGGAACAATTTTATTTGCTTTTGAACACAGATCTCCTAACGGGGAATGACAGCTGCACATGTCTGTGTAGGTTTCCAGTCAGCCAGGTGACGGTAGAGCTTGAAAAAAGGTGAAAATCCGATCCAAGAGGCTTCTTCAGTTCTAAAACCAAAAGGTGGAGAGTCCCACGTTTTTAAACCCTAGTGGAGGTTGTCCCCTTATGGAGGTGTTCACTGACCTACTATTATTCATGTGCATCATCACATGAGCCAATGTGTGAAAAAAGGCGTGGGTCATTACTATGAGGGATTTAGGGTGAACCCACTGTGAGACCTTCCCTCACCCTCTCATGTGAGGTCACTTGAAGTAAGGTGTGAGCGGGGGTCGAGGCACGTGGAAAGGGATTTTAGGACTGCGCTGTAATGTGGCAGAGAGTTGGTGTCGTGAGCCACCACCTCTCTATAATGATAGCCGTTCACAGTGGACATAGATGGCCTCCTTTACTCCTCTTTCAAACTATCTGGCTTCCCAATCCAAAATGTGAACACTGGCATCCTTGAAAGAGTATCCTTTGACCTTTAGGTGCAGAAGTCTGAGTCCGGCCCTGTCAAGGTGTCCCTCCTCTGTTGTGTTATGCGTTTGTGGAGTGGCCGTTTGGTTTCTCCAGTGCAGAGATCTGAGCACTCCTCATCGCACTGCACAACATGCATTATGTTGCTTAGCCTTGTTGCTTGATCCTGCATTGTCACCAAGACTGTCGCTCCAAAAAGGCAGCCATGGTAACATCATGTGATTAGTGGTCACATGTCTGTGAAAGCTCAATAGCTCTTCACTGTCAGGGTTGACATTGGCTTAGGGTTGGGGTTGGGGAATATTTTACTGTGGTGTTAAGAAGCCTGTTATGCATTATTTTTCATTCAAGTCAAAGTTATCATAAAGAAAATATATCAACAAAAAAAATTGTGGTGTTTCATCAGACATCTTTCTTCTCTTGTGTTTTGTACTGTTATCAGCTTCTCTAGCACGAGAGTTTGACTTTTTTTTTTTTTTTTAAAAGGCAGAAACTAAACTTCACATTCCCTTCTCCATGAAATATTCATTTGAATCTAGTCAATCTGCAGTAAATCCTCATGTCTCAAAAGCACTCTGGAGGAATCAAGAGAAGCTAAAGATGGAGTGATTTGCCTCTAGATGATGAGCCTTCTCCCACCATATCGCTTGCCAGCTTGATACTATGTCGTCTTGCTTTAGTGTCGACATCCAAATATCAATTCCAACTGGGATACTCTTAAAGTACCAGCGTAACTGACTTGATGCTTTACACAAGGCAATTTTTCTACTTAAAATAGTCCACTCTTAATCTTCATGGTGTTGTATTTTTAAGGCACAAATCAGTTCAGAGAAACAGCAACTTAATATTAATCTAGGTTTCGGGGCATGAAGGGAGAAAAGAAGAAATAACAGATATGTCACTGTCAACTGATGTCACCTCTGTTTCTTTCAATCTCTATCTTCCCTTCACACACGCACTCAAAATGTATTTTCCAGCTCCTCAGAGTGGTCGTGTTCTTTAATCTTGTCAGTGAATCCTTGAATTTCAACCGGAAAAAAAAATAAAAAAAAAAAAAAAAAAAAAAAACAAAAAAACAACCCAAAACCCTAAAAAAAAAAACCAAAAAGAAAAAAAAACACGTATTTATGTGTCTATTACCTCAGCAAACCATCACTTTGTACAAACTCTTGTCTGCTTCACTCCAATATTATCTGACACATCCTGTTTCTGCTCTTTGATAAAAGATTCAGTCTGTTCAGCAGCAATCAGAAGCCTGCCAAATGCTGATTTATTTAGTTTTTGAAACAACATCTCATTATTCAGTGGGAGCAGTGAGGAAATTGAAAGTGTACTGTTTCAGTGTGGCTTTTGGGGATACCTGATTATACAAAGTGCTGCTTCATTACAGCTTCTGATGCAGAAATGAAATGGAGTCTTGGTGGAGATGTTTTGCTTCCATTAAGATGGGTGCTGTGCCGTGTGGAATGCCAATGAATACCCTGTCCTATTTTTAGTTACACTTTGTCCAATTTCTCTTAACCACAAATATAACACTGATGAATTATAAAGGCGCACACACACAGACACACACGCACTAATCTGCAGATATGAGGCATGAGCCTGCATTTAGCTGTCGAGACTTATAAAGTAGCTGGAGTCAGTCAGTCACACGGCATATGGAAGAATCCAATCGGGATATCCTCCCGTTCCATTTCTCCTGTCTTGTAAATTTGTGTTTGTTAGCCCTTCAATCTTATTCTACTGTGGGCTACTAACTGAATTTAAGTGAAGCCAGAGGACATTAGTGTCTTAAACCAAG
The DNA here is from genome assembly GCA_015108635.1 of Andinoacara biseriatus. Lineage (NCBI taxonomy): Eukaryota > Metazoa > Chordata > Actinopteri > Cichliformes > Cichlidae > Andinoacara > Andinoacara biseriatus. Next base: position 3,010 of record VUQJ01015098.1, on the reverse strand, counting down.
CAGACAAATGCTTCTTTCATTCTCTCTGCAATTCCCGTCAGTGAAAGATGTATGGCTATTATAATGGGAAGGTGAAACTTGCTGCAGACATTAACAGGGCAGCAGCTCCTTGTTATCTATGTGCCGTCACTCAGTGAAGAATTGCTGTATCCACGTTGTTGAGATTTCTAAAGCTACTAAGTGCCAAACAAATGCAAACATAGATAACCGCTCGGTGCAGCAGCCACACGAGGCTATGAAGGGAAGAAAAAACAATACTGTCAAGTTCCTCTGTGCAAAACGGAGGTTATGTGAACCGACCTACGTGAATACTCTGAGGCCAAGACTCAGCAACCACAGAGGCTTTCTGTGTTCCTCTGTAGGCTGAGGTTACTGTGGCTAATTAGTGTGTTTGTTATTGTAAATGTTGCTCAGAAGATAAAAGCAAAAAAAAAAAAAAAAAAAAAAAAACGGGGGGGGGAAAAAAAAAAAAAAAGAAAAAATTTTTTTTTGGGGTTAAAAAAAAAAAAAAAAAAAAAAAAGAA
>VUQJ01015097.1:33890-52921 GCA_015108635.1 Andinoacara biseriatus | reverse complement strand
CCGAGACAGAAGGGGGGGGGGGGGGGGGGGGGGGGCATCTGTACAACAGTACATTAGTACAGCAGTGCCCACCGCAGTCCCCGGAGTTATCCTGACATATGATCACAATGACACACTGAAGTCTGGTTAGACAGGCTGCAGCAAACACCTCTGTCCATGTTACCTAAACACGTCATTTAGAAGTAAAAGTTCAAGTGAGTGCATTCAAATGTCTGTAATAGTCCTTTATTGCAGAAGAAATCTGTGTACACAGTTACATTAAGTGCAGTAAATCAAATTGAAGTGAGAAATCACCTTTAGTGAAAGGACTGTTGGGTGAGAAAAATACATTTGCTTTTGTTTGCTTTTCCAATTAAGTTTTTTTAATCTGGACCGCCTGTTTGAATTTATGACTGCTTTTTTGTCAGAGGTTGGTGCAGATCTCAGGGGCAAAATTATTACTGAAAGTTAATGAAATTCCTTATTATCTTTTTTTTTTTTTTTTAATTTGGGTTTTTAACCTTATTAAATTTGCTCCCAGGAGATGTTATAACAGCCCCAGTTTCTTTATGGATGTGCCTGCGAGTGTTTGCATACTGACGTTTTGACGTAGGGGTCGGAAAATCCATTGGCATCCATGGCGGCGAGGTGAGCACAGCGTATGATGCCCACTACTAGGCAAGACTTCTGGGTGTTATACTTCAGCGAAATCATGATTCGTCCACGTTCCTCCAGAGATTTGTCTTCTGTCTTGACCTGTAGGGTGGAAATGAGAAGGATTCATCTCTCCTCACAAAGACTATGACATTCCGATATTTATGCCAACAAGTGGATTAATTGAACCTTCAACAGATTAACTATTTCTCTTCCTGTGCCCACGTCAGCCTTATAAGCATTTAAAGTGTTACACTGAACGCACTTAAGGAAGCCAAATACTTCTCCAGAATTGGTCAAGCCTGTCATAGATATGATTAAGCTCCATCTCATCTGACCCATAACTTTTGCTCATGTTAGAAACGTACTAGATTCTGGAGGAACTTCTTTGAAGCCATTCCTGGTCCTGGGTACAGAGATTGTACCATGCCCATTTATTATTTTGAAGTGTCCCTGAATTACCCTGAATTTATTAAAAATAAATTAAATGTCTTGGCCTTTGCTTCTCTCATTGCTTCTACAATCATCCCTCTACACTCAAGCCATCAAGTGTTTTCTCACACGAGTTTTTTCACACGGGCATCTATCGTTTCATATTTTGATAAAGTTAATAGACATTAGATATAATATTACTCATTAGATGCACTTTTCCATCACTTTACATTCAGCTGTACTTTCAGAGTAATATGGTGTACATGAATCCTCGGTGTTGAATCTGTGTTACACAGCTGCTTATATAAATGCAGTGAAACGTTACCTCATCTCGATCCGGTAAAGGAGTGGGAGGACAGGTCTTTTTTTTCTTACCTTCTTTTAATTTTACCTTAGTCTATTCTCGTCTTGCTCTGCTTCTTTGTAGCTAGACTTCTGTGTTTGTTAAGGAAAAAAAAAAGCTGGACATTTCTATTCGCTCATGTAATGTGCAAAGTTTACAGCACCTACAGTCCTAGTCGTCTAGACAAATACGTGCCTTGGAAATCAGCCAGAGACTGATTGGCTGATTGATCCCATCTCCGCTGTAGATGATGAGTTAATGGTCTCATCAAAATTAATTTACCATGTTCTTAGAGACAAGAAAAACATCGAACTGACACATGACCTGTGTGTTTCAAGTGCATCTACAAACACGGGACTTGACTTTTTCCAGAGATGAGCACTGCTGTTTTTATTTTTACTATCACTTTCTTTTTAAATTAACTATTTAAACAGGAAGTCTCGCTCATAGGCTAACCCTAACCCTCATTAGTCATGCTGGACAACATCAGTCATACTGGCACTGTTGCCAGTGCATCAATCATAATCATACACGGGACACAACTTGATAGCTTGTTAAATTATCATAAGACACAGTCAAAATATGATGGCATGCCTCAGAAATGGTAGAAAAAAGGACAGAAAAACACAGAGACCACATCCTAGCCACTGAAATATTCCCATCACACGATTGGCTACCAAGAGCAGACAGGAGGCCCACAATGTGTTCTACAAGCTGTTGATCCTCTCGTTGTGTGAATCAAGTATTATGAAAAAGGAGAATTTGTCCACAAATTCTTCTCACTGTGCTGTAAGTCCAGGAAATCTCCAGACTCCTCGCCATTCTGGGAGAAAGCAACAAAATACACACTCCTCCTGGTACAAAGAAGACATGTACGTGCTCGCAACACTGTAAGAGAAACTGGCCTGAGTGTATATCATTTAAATATTTTCCTTTTTTTCAAACAAAAGCATCCAGGAAAGCTGTAGCCTGGACAACCTTATCTCTATACCTCTGTTTTCCTAAATCTATCCACAGCGTTCATTACTCAAAAAAATTTAAAAACACATTTTAAAACGTGTTAATGCATTAATTTGTTTATTTACTCCCCATAGAAAGTAATTTCTTGCACTGCTTGGTACATTGCTCTGCAAAATTCACCTGAGATGCATTGACATATAATTGTGAGTCAATATTACACTCTTTGCCAGCTCCATATTTTATATATTGCTTAGACTCTCCTGCAATGCAGTAGTTTTGCATGATTCACTGTATAAAAATAATTCTTACTGTATTTATACTCTACTGGAACCCTCACATCATCCTCTGAAACATTATTTTAGCTTCTTTCCCTTTAAGCTTTCTTCTGATTGGTTGCTCATAAATAAATTTGAGCAGCAGGTTGGTGGTGATGCTCATGGCCAGAGATGTGTGCATGAGATGAACACATCAGGGATATCCCCTCTATCCTTATACATTCCTTATACATTTGCTGACCTCATTATTTGAACCTCTGGACATATGTACATACTGCCACTGGAACAGTATATTTATGTAAAGGCTTCATTCAGAAGCTCAGCGTTTTTTCATCATCAAAAAACAAATCAAATGAAATTTAATGCTGCTTGTACCCAAGACACTCTCGCGAAAGTCATTCCTGATCTCTGTGATTTACTTGGTAAAATAAATAAATAAATAGGGAATGCATAGGCCCCCTTTAACAATAAAAGATTAAACCTTATACTTACAGTAGCACAAATCCCTACACTTCACATTTCTGCCATTCAGAGCCCTGAAGGGCAGCCTGGATGCTTCATAATAGTAAATAACCAAACTCCTTCATCTAGATGTGTGAGTAGATATAGGAGGGGAATATAAAGAAAACTATATAAAGTTTTATATAAAGTATAAACTTCAGAATGTGTGTGGTCATATCAGCTGTAATATGTGAAAAAAGCATGAACTTGGACTTGATTACATTTAATGTTAACTTGAATTAAATGGGACTGAACAACATCAAAGGCAGACAGCAGGAATTCAAAGGTTACTACAACTAAAAGGGAACAGGCAACTAAATATTCTGCATAAAATTTGAAGACAGCATTTGATAATTATTGTACAGATTACTCATGTGGAGAAGAGCAGTGGTCCTAGTATGGAACTCTGTGGAACTCCTTGGAATACAGGGTATAAGGCGGAAGACCCAGCAAAGTAGACACACTTTGTTCTGAGTAGTACTTCAAAAAAGAAATAACAATATGATACACTGTGAGTTAGCTCATTAAGTCAGCGCTTGCTCAGTTAAGTTATTCATTAACTAGACCAGTACAGCTGCCAGGGATTCATTAAAATCTTATGTACTTTTCTACTATACAAGTTCGTGTTACCCACAGAGCACTTCATGTTCTCTAGAAAGAAAAAAAATGCATGCTTGAATGTATATGAATGTGACAGAAATAGAGGCCTTTTTCTTTTTTCACCTCCTTAGACTTAGAAATGCTATTTACCAGCAATTCTTCCACAGTTTCTGATTATGTAAGTAATTCATTTTTTTCCTGTTTACCTCAGCACTTATTTTTAACCACACACACAGGATAAGGCCACCCATATCAACAGAGTGAAGGCACACAGCCTAAAGAACTTTAAGCTAATCGAGAGCTACTTGAAAGTGCATGGACCAGTGGAAACTGTGAGTGCTTTCAGTTTCGTTTGTGCCATTTCAAATTAATATTCATTAGATTTTCTGTCTCAGTGTCCTTCTCTAATCTTTGATAGACTGGATGCTGCAGCTAAGCTATGAAGTTAAACTAAGAGACCTAGTTTTTAACTTTGTCACTTCATTCAAATGTGCATTTGCAATATTCTAATACATGACTTCAGAATATCATTGACTCATTTTCCTTGTTAACATCCATACATGTGATGGGAATTATTTGAAAGATAAGGTCTGTTTCAATGTGTTGTGCAGTTTGATTGTGCCTGAATCTGCTGTTACTGCCTTGGAGCTCCAAGGCAGTAACGTGTCTGTTTGTGTTAGAGAGGTAAATTGTTGTACTTTGGATTTTGCATTGACCACCTCCAGCAGGGCAAAAAAAGTGTTGGCTGAGATGTAAGCTAGCTCCCGAAGAACTCATGGTCCCACTGTAGAGCCCAGCTTTTTGCCCCGCTACTGGCTGTCCCTGCTTCAGACAGAATTGTGGTATAAATTTCACATGTTTATCTTATCACTGAACTGAGTTAATTCAGTTATTTTTGCTGGAGTCACAGCACATTTCATAATTGTGTGCTGACCTGGTGATAAAGTCAATTTAAATAACAGAAATTTTAGGATCATTTGGAAAAGATTTGGAAGATCGAAAGGAGCCAGTTGAGGTGGCTCGGACATCTATTTAGGATGCCTCCTGGGTGAGGTGTTCAGGGCATGTCCCACCGGGACGAGGCCCCAGGGTAGACCCAGGACACGCTGGGGAGATTATATCTCTCGGCTGGCCTTGGGGTCCCTCCTGATGAGCTGGTGGAGGTGGCTGGGGAGAGGGAAGCCTGGGCTTCTCTGCTTAGGCTCCCTCCCCCCGCGACCCGGCCCCGGAAGAGAATGGATGGATGGATGGCATTTGGAAAAGATAACAAGCTCTCGGACAGAATTTGTTCATAAATGAAACTCAGTACAGATGAGTGAACAGCAAAGCAGTGTGCTTAGACTCGCATTAATTTTTAAAGAAATGCTCAAAACCGATGCAGCAGAACCAGATAAAGTAAATGTCTAGTTTCTTTTCCAAAAGAATCCTTCTTCCTCATCAGAACTTGATGCTTATATTACCCACAGTACAGCTTCAACTGGCAACAGTTGTGGTCAGAACTGTCAGTTTGAGCCTAAAGCAAGCCTCAGGCATTTTATCACATTTCATTCAGCTCTCTCTGGCGCTGAATGAAATGTGATAAACTAGTTATTTTACATAGACCTACAAACAGACTAACAGAAACAGAGTGTACTTTGAGCATTCATGGAGCATTCATTATGAGAACTATGTACAAGGCAACAATACAGTCCCTGTTCCTTTGAATGAAAGCTGCTCACTGAGCTTGTGAGGCTCCTGGTCTTCCTGCCTCACTCAGGCCAGATACTTAACATATCTATTGTGTGCGCTGAGGAAGTTTTACAACTTTTAAATATTACTGTTATTTAAAATCTGCAGTGTGAAGAAAAAAAATGGACTTGAATGGACAGTTTTCTGCATTTTTCACACACATCAACTAGCAGGTGAAGATAATGGAGTGGTTAACAGATAACTGACCAGAGATTTCATTCAGGAGTTCACAAAAAATAAAAAATAAAACAAACAAAAGTGAAGCCAGGTGGCCAGAAACATGACTCTGAATGAATTAAAGAAAGAGCTCTGAAACAGCTGGATGTGTAAATAAGCAACTGTTTACCAACAAATTCAAGATATCAACTTAAAATCGTGTTCTCATTCCCAGTTTACCAAATACTTCCATTTTGTCCAAGCTGCGGGCGTCTCATAGAAATGGACGAGGTGTATTTTGGCACCAGTGTCTGAATGGATCAGGTTTAAGCAACAGTGAGCCAGGTCTGCCACTCCCAGCAAACAAAGCAAAAGCAAACGGGATGCAATCCACGCTCTTTTGGCTTATAAACAACCCACCCACCCATTACCTGGCCAACTGAATAATGGAGATTTAGTAGCTCGGGGTCATTATCTCTTCATGCCTAGTGTTGCTGCAGCTGGTGCATCAAAGACTTTCACCAAAGGACCCCTTATTTGATGCCCCCGGGTCAGAATGCCTTACTGCAACGTCTTTCTTCTGCCCCCAAGTGGCGAGCACCAGAAAAAGTCTCAGATGTTGAGCATTCTGCTGCTGGCAACTTGTTAACATCAAATTTTAAAAATATATACATTCAGGCACATGATTGAACAACTATACTTCAAGCTACGGCCCTCACAAGCTGTGCCAGCTGTGAGCTTTGCTGCTAACACCCCCAAAACTCCCACAACAGTCAGAAACAATATTTAAGTGAAGCGGGAAACTGGAATAAAGAAAAGGTTGTTCACACACAGACTGCTGCCTCTGTAGTCTTGTACTGCGTGTAGGAGACAGTGTTCAAAAATCTGTCCAACAGTATCCACAGCAGGATACTAATCAGATATCCCCAAGGAACTGACTTCCTGTACGAATCAGAGATGACTTTTACAAGACCTCTCACTGGACTAGTGATGGCATTCACTTCATCTAGCATGGCAGCATGTTTCAGGCACCACTTCAGCTAACTCTCAAATCCCATTTTGTTCATTCTTAATGTTTAGGAAATCCCACTTCTCTTTTCTGTGTGCCAGTATCCTGTAACGGGTGCACTTTGGGAAATCCACAACAAACCAAGAGCACTGAGACAGATAGTGAGGGAGGAAGTAGAAACCTCAGGCCTGAGGATAGTAACAAGCTCAGCATGTCTGACGAGTGCTGACATCTTTACAGCACTCACTGTCTTCTTTTTTGGTTTCATACTCACAGATCATTCATTTAGCCTGCCCACCATCCCTCTGCTAACAACTCTTTTTCTTATGATAGCATATAAAAAATTTATACCGAGAAACTAAGAAAACTCCACTGATTAAAATTAAGATTAAAATTTTCATTGGGAGTGACCAGAATGGACAAGATTAGAATCGTGGATGTACTGGATAAAGGATGTTAAAAATGGAGCTGTATGGCAGGAGGAAAAGAGAGAGACTACAGAGAAGATTCGTGGATGTCATGGATGCAGAGGGTTGGTATAACAGAGGAGGATGCTGGGGATCGTACATGGAGGCAGATGACCCATTGTGGCGACCCCTAAAGGAAGCAGCCAAAAGAAGAAGATGATGATGATCAACATCTTATATCATTAGCCAATCCACAACATTCCCTCTAATAACACTATTTTAAGATGGAAAGAATCTCTGTCTTGTCAAATAGCATTTTGCATTTATTTCTTTATGCACAAAGTCTTCTCTATAATAACACACAGCCATATCGCCATCTAATGTGACCAGCTGAGGGTGAGGGGGAAGAGAAAAAAAACAAGGAAAGGATGCAAAAGGGTCAACGCTGCAGTTCCTCTAATGGCCACTTGAAGTTGGGTGCAAACTACCAGGTTATATACCACCCCCAGGCTCCTAAATCTTCACTTACAAGATCCTTCTTCTTACTTACAAATCCCTTGATGCCCTGTATCCATTCAACCTCCTTCACTCTGTCTCAGACACCACAAGCCTCAGCCTGCTTTCCTTTTCCTCGCACCAACCTCGAGACCCCCGGGCACAGAGCCTTCAGTGTGGCAGCCCCATCACTGGACTCTTTTAAGAAACTCCTCAAAACTCATCTCTTAGAGCAAGGCCTTCAATCTCTAACCTTTTTATTTATTCATTTACTTTTTTGTAAAGCATCCTTGTGCTTCTTGAAGGGCGCTTAAACTGTACAAATTTAAGTTATTATACATTTTTACAGTTTAATGCATTATTTATTGTAAAAGTACAACAGTGAAAACGTATCACATGCCCACATCTTCACCTGACCTGGAGCCTCTCTCTCATCCACTGTCCGCACCGCTCCGCCTCAGCCTGCAGCCCTCCACCTCCTCAGCGCGCAGGGCTGGCAGCTGCCCCGGTCTGGACTTCACTCTTTATTTGCTCGGATTAGTTCTCTGCAGTCTGGCCTCCCAGCTCAGTTCAGCTATGCTACTCGTCTCCCCCGCTCTGACCCTCTGCCCCGGCTCAACATCCCATCCCTGACCCGTTCAGCCAAATGTCATCAAAGTGAGTAAACAATAGGTGTTGCTATGCAACCTGGCATGCCGAGGATGTCATTTTGATAGGGTCAAAATGACCCTAATGTTTTTTCTTTTTATCTAACGGACCCCAAGATTCGCCATGCAACAAGTAAATAGATTTTAGGTCATTAAACATCAATTTAACAGAGTTACATGATTTTCAAAATGCTAAGAGGTCAAAATGACTGCTTTAAATTAGGACTTCACAAACCAACTAATGGCATCACAATATCCATCTTTCAACGTGTCCTCCAATCAGAGCGACAGCACTGCATCAGCCATTCGTTCCTATCCAACCCATACGAGCATTTCCAAAATGAGTCCCTCTACAGGTGGCAGGAGACAACAACCTGATTGTGTGACTTTGCATATAAACCATTTTTAAAAAAAAATAACATTTCACGTCATGTCAGTGTGTAATGTGTCTGTGACTCCGGAGGTAGAGCAGGCCACCTAAGAATCGGACGGCTGGTGGCGTGGTCCCTGGCTGCTCCACTCTGCAGGCCAGAGTATCGTTGGGCAAGATACTGAAGTGTTTGTATAAATGGGTGTGAACGAGGCACGCTGTTTAAAGAGCTTTGAGTGCTTGACTGGAGAAGTGCTATATATAAAGCTTTTCCTTTTCAGAAATCTGAGAAAATCCATATTTATGTATTTCTTCAGAATTTGCTGCAGAAAACCAAACACGTTATTCACACGCCCTTTCGTGTACGACCCCTGGAGATCGCCTAATTTTAAGATGCAGGTACTGGTTGCAAAAATGTGCCTGCACAAACAACCTGCGAGGTTGTTTATTAAAGGAGAAAATACTAGAGAAGAAGAACAGAAAGCTCAAGCATCTTTGCTCGGATCAACTATGGGATGAAAATTCTTTCTGATAGTAACACACAAGTATATGCTGGTGTGTAACAAATTAGGAGCAAATATGGTAAGACTGCCAGAGAAAGCCACAGAAATGGGAAAGGAGTACCCACAGGAGAAGGATAAAATCAGTCCAAAAGACCTAATACACTGGAGTGGTTTGAATACAATGCCTAAATGTAGCAGAAGCTTTTCAAACTAAAATGTCTGCCTAAGATCCGACTCCTTGTGCAGCTTCTATGAGTCCCTGCTTTCTTTTTCTATTAATCTGTTCAAACATAAAATCAATTAACGTAAGCAAACACACCACAGTGCAGTAATGTTTACTTTACATTTTCCAGCTACATGTACCATTGCCTGGGGGAAAACTCAATTATCATTGGCTAGAGGATGTCCATTAATTCAATTTAATGCACAGCATTACCGGATAACTCCAATGAGACCACCTCAACATCATGCTGAATGGAAGCAGGAGCGATGCTAAATAATAAAGTGAAATATGTCTCACTCTGTGCTTGCTTCATTATTTTCTCCACAGACCGACAACAAAGCAGCACATGCGGTAGGCAGCAACCCAGCGCAGTAAGATTCCAAGTGTATTGACTGGGTCCCAGGTATTACACAGCCCCTTGGGGGTTACCAGGGAAACAGAGGTATTACCATGAAAAGTGTCTGATCATATGCCAGGATAAAGGGGAGGGTTTCTTTGACTGGTTCACACTATTCTGCCAATAATCAATTTTAAAATTTAGTCATGCACTTTAAAGAGAACCCCCTTCCCACAAGTCTTGCCAATTATTTATAGCAACAATACAATAAAGAAATTCTGACATTCTGAGAGGAGCACGAGTCTTCGTCTGTGACACAGGTCATGTCTGAACCTCTTTGAGAGAATGCGTGGGTAGTTCAGGATTTGAGGCTTTAAATGTGTGCAACAGGAAGCTGGGCTGAAATACATCTCCTGCCAATGTCCTGGTAGGATCTCTTAGATCAACACCTCTCTGAAAACAGTGGGGTGCTAACTATTGTGCTGATGCAAGAGAAGTGGCTGAGGCATACAGGGCACTGGCATTCACACACATATTCCATACAGAGAGGATAAAGAACGCTGTGCCCATAACAGTAGAGGTAAAAATAGGTGAGAAAAATTGTTGCTCAGAAGATTAACAGGAATATTTAGGCTCCGCGAGCTCTGGTTTTCTGCTTTCTGGTGGAAAAAAGCGAAGCACCTCATTTGTACTCGTACTAATGCGATTAATTCCACCATCAAATTGTCTTTTGTATGTCTGGCATTTTCTATAAAAATTCTGAATGCTTGCAGTGTCTTATAAACATATTTACATCCTGGTGGTCTCTATAAGTAAGTACCAGTCCAGTTCCCATTAAATTCCCAGTTCACATTTGGCCAAAAGAATCAAACGCAAGGCCTCAAAAACAAGAGTTCAAAGTTATCAGTCCTGTTTTGCCACTCTAATACGTTGTGCCGATGTTCCATAAAATTCGGAGGTAAAAAATTTATAAAATAATTCTCTCTCTCGCCCATGGCTGCACTGAAATTTCCAACAAACCGTAAAGACTTCTCCTATGGAGGAAAGTTTGTATTTTACTGTATGTGTCGTTACAGACACCAACAAAGCTGTGTAGATGTGAGATGTTCCCCACACGCCAAAACTATTATTACAGTCAATAATAAAAATGCATCTGTGGCTTCAGATATTGGAGACAAAGACGGGAAAAGTTGGAGATGGAGAGAATAGAAAGACAAACGTTTGTAAGGCATTTAATTGTCACCGGCCATCACGTCCATCATTTAACATTAACCACTCCAATAATGTGCCATAGTATTTTGTGGCCCAATGCTTTCTGCAGGCAGTCAACATATTGGCATTCTAAATGCTTCCAGGAGAGTCAGAGCAACAGCATTTAAACATGGGCTTACATAATGAGACAAGGTGCAATCCAAAACTACATTAAATCTGTCATTTTTCAATGAGGCAACAGGGTGAGCCACAAATTTGTGGCCATCTCTTACAGCTAAGCCTTTCATTGTCCAACTGACTTGAGGGAATACAGAAATATATTGTACAGAGACACTGATCCAAGATTCATTGCCAGATTAGGCTGCTGGCTCTCACTGTTCGGGGCCTCTTGCTGTCTCCTGGTGCCAGAGCTAGTTGCAGATCCAGAGTCCAGGCTTGGAGACTCATCCATTAAATTGAAAACGGGCGATTGGTCAAACTCACAATGTTGGCAAAGACACAGCAGTCCAGGCTCATTGAAATGACCAAAACATACAAACAGTTCCTCAGTCTTTATGTCGGCATGTACACTCTTTTCATCCTTATGGTGGTTTCTATATTGTAGCAACGGGAGTGCTGCCTCGAATGTGCCTGAATATGTTTCTAAGATCCTTTAAGTCAGGAATTCTCAATGTTTTGATGACTGAGTGCCATTTAAAGATGTTGGTGTATGATTGAGGGCCGCACATGAAAACACACTTAGTGTTCAGACTACACAAACACACACACACACACACACACACACACACACACACACACACACACACTGTACATTAGGAAGGGGTAGTCTGTAATGATGTGTTATTTGATCGCTAGCTACAGGGATACAGTTGAGCTTATATATAGGCTGAGGGTTAAACGGTTGTCAAATGTTGACAAATGCCATCATATGACTGGAAGAAGATGCTGAAAATGGAGAAAACATCACCCAAAACATCACCCAAATGGCAACATCTGTGATGTTGCCATTTATAACATGAGGTTTGGCATGTTTCTGTGTGGTTTGGATTACGTATCAAGAAAACATCCTGAACTTAGACTGAAATCTTAGTCAGCCTTGAGACTGATTCTTTTCTGATATGTTAACATATTGTGAGAGCAAGGCTTGTTATGTATGCCACGAGTGTAATAAGAAGCTGCTGAGTCCAAGAATGAAAGTTTTGGGGGCTTCTGGCCACTAGAGAAAAAAAACAAACAAAACTACAGGATGTTAAACAGATCAGGAACTCATCCAGCGCAGTAGAAGCTTGGACCTGGAAATAGTGTAATTTCATTATTGCTTAACAAGCGGATAGTATGATTTAAACTGTGGGTAGATACAATGTAAAGTAGGGCATTCTTTCCTTCTTGTGTTTTTTGGGCCAAAATAAAAGTATTCCTTTTCAATGGCTGTTATTGGCTTTACGAACCTTCGAACCTTATGGTCTGTTTGCTGCCCATGCTAGCAACATGTCCCTGCACAACACATTGCTAGCATGAAAGGAGGTATACAATATTGCGCCAAAAATCAACTTGCAATTGCTAACAGGTTGTCGTGGTGGGATGCAGTTTAAATGGAAGAAACTGGATTGTCTGCAAAGACTTGCAAACTACTCGCACAGCGGTAGTGAAACTGTGAGCAGAGTGATGCAAACCCCAAAACTGAGACGTTTACCTTCCAAGTAAAAGCTTTTCAAATGCACAACTGTTACTTTGAAAGCACTTGGCAAGTATTGCAGGTTGCGAGTCTTTGCAGAGAAGTTGGTGTCCTCCATGCAAACTGTAGCGGACTACAGCAATCTGTTGGTTTTGATGGAGCACTCTCGTTGCAACTTATTTCACTCGGCAACCACTCACTAACTGGTTGGGTCAGTGGCTGCCATTGGGTTGCAAAATGGTCTCAAGGCCTGTGTGATTAAGTTGAACATGTATAAAATTTACAAACACTATAAATTCACAGTATTCACAAAAATGTGGGTAATTTCCTGATTAAAAAATCACAAATTTTTACATTTAGTAGAAATTATTTTAGACTTGAAGGCTGCATCAACGTACTTCTGTATTTTCTACCCATTCTACAAACTCACTGACTTCTGTATAAGATGGGCAAGCCGGTTAAAATGCTTCACTGTCAAGACCATCAATAAGACAGGCGCTGCGAGCTGCTGGATGAGATGATTAAATGGTTGCTCTATTCTCCCCAGCACACAAAACGGCTTCCTGTGTTCAGCCAGAACTCCTCATCCAAGTGTAAGCAGAGCAGAAAGCTACCCTGCCTCAGCTCCTTTTCTCACTGTAACCGATGACACTCACGGCTTCACTTCACTTTGCCTTGACGCATTCTGCATGGAAAAGGACCATCAGTGCTTTATGTTGATATGACATATGACAGGGTGGTCCACAATAGCATACATCTTAACTGAAAAAGAAATGAAAGAAAAATTGGACATTTTGACACAAATATCTGCTCTGCTCTAAAACCTACACAGTGATAATCTGAGCTACTAAAATCAGCTCTAGTTTTACTAAATGAACTGCAGTGTGTGAATTAAAGAGCATGCATGCTGTGCAGGGAATAAATTCATCCAGTCTTTGCTGTAGATGACTGTTGTAAAGCTGCAGGCAGCAGTGTCATGCAGGTATAACTATGAGTCACATTCTTCAGTGCTGACAGCGTCTACTGATCACATCGTGCAATCCTTCATCTGGTTGTTATCTTATAGATATTTAGATTTATGCCACAAATATTTGGCAGAAATCAGGCATTGTTGGAAATTGTAAACTTCCTTGCTTTACTTACTAATCACAAGACAAAGAATATGATTTTTAAACACTAGTACTGATTTCTGCTGCCCCAAATGTTTAAATCATTGAATGGCAAATGACCACAACACACTTTAGATGTGGCCAGTTTAGGGAGCATGACAGGCACTTAAATAAAACAAACCTCGATTAAAAATCAAAGCCCAGATTGTTCGATGAATAGTAGCAGTTTGGTACCAGTTTATGCACAAGCATATTTTGTATTTTTGGATGCCATTTCTCACTCCCACATAGACAACAAAGCATATGAGTGAAGCAACAGGAAGTTGTCTCTCCAAACACAAAACAGTGCTCCACACTCCAAATATGGATGATCCAGAATTACACTGCATACACTTTTTTAAACCATAAACTGTGTAGGCATTTTCAAAAGGATATTCAATCACAGTTCAATGATACTTCACTCCACTCCCATGCTCTCATAATGCATAATCCACTCCCGCACCCCACTTACGGGCTCAAAGCCCAAGGCTCTAATCTGTCATGTGCTTTAAGCTAAATCCTCCTGGGTCCTGTTGTTTCTTGCAATTATCAACATCTATTATATGGAGCACCATGTCTTGCCCTGTTGGGATCTTTTGTTATACTATTATTATGAACCTATTATTATCTGAATTTAGCATTACCGGGTATTTCAATTAGTTCACAGACGCATCCTGTCCCTGTAAAAGTAATTAGCACATTACAAGAGTTGCAACAAGTTATCAATAAAACAGACTACATGTCCTCTTTAATTACTGTTTATACACAACTGCAGTGAGGGCTTGGACGTGCAGCTGTGCAGTTTATTTGAGAAATCAAGCAGAACCAGATAAACAGTAACAGATACTTTGTGATCAGCTTGTGCTTCTTTCGGTTACCTCTTGTAGATTTGGAGGTTTGCCTGGGATAAATATTCTGTTCATCTTCAACTTCAGAGACACTTTATGTTTATATTTAAGTGAATCTGTTCTGAACAGTGCACAACTAATCTGAAAAAATCTTTCTGAAAGACGTCTGCATTCAAAATGATGGCGGCTTAAAATGAGCGGTCTGTGTCAAAGCTTTTGGGTGTTCCAGACCTTACCTTTATGTGCACTGTTATTTCTGTTATGTCAACTGTTAATTCTTAAATTAGATTACAAACCGATAAAACAGCTACCCCAAAAACACTTTACTATCTTCTTACTATCTTCTTCTGCTGCTTTGTGGGTATCAATTATTTCAGCTTTGCTAGGCTGCTGCCAGAGGAGCCCCTGGCTGCTGATTGTTGGCACAAGCTTTGAAAAGTAGGAGTATTTATAAAGCTTTGAAACTCACATAACCTGACCTTTCCTAACAATGATTGTGAACAATCCACAGTCCTAACAAGCTCGTTAAGGTCTGCGACCTCAGGAAACATTATCTGAGAGCTCCGATCTCTTGGGGATGCCTACATTTCTGTATAGCACCTTTTTCCCTTATTTGGAGGAGTTTAAAACTGCACAGGTTTTTGCCACTTTTCCCAGAATTCAGTGTTAAAACTAGATGAGGTATAAAGATGTTCTGAAATGCAATATGAACTTTACTGGCAGGGACCGTGAAACCTGGGCAGTTGAAGCAATGCAGAGATCAAATCGGCACAGCATTAGGAAATCAATTATTCATGCAGTTGAAGAAAGACACCATCAGAGTTACACTGCTTTGACGGCACATCACTCCCAGTCAGATGGTCATACAGCGCAACAGATGTGGAAAATCAAGCTGTTCCAGGGCAGGCCTGTGCACACACGAGCAAGCTTTTCAAGTCTAATCCACGCTTGAGTCAATTAATATATCAAAAAAGATGGACCGGTAATGATGATTATGCTATTTCATCTGGCCCACATACAGCATATTGCATTGAGCAGAGTATTATAAGCCATGCTATAGTAGAGTCATTGTTCCTCTGTATTGTTAAAAAATAAACACAATCACATGTTAACATGGCAAAAAGAATGCATGGCACAATGGACTTAAAGGTTACAGTTTCTCCAGGCAACTGCTGCACCAGGAGTGTGTCAGCCCACCGACATTAGCGATCGTTAAGCAGTCCTAGCTCTAGTGACATTACCAGTTTACCACAAACATTAGCTTCTTTTTTTATGACCACATTAATTATTCCCACATTTGTATTTGCAGCGTTTCTGTTAGCAGAATAAAAGGGACTACATCTGAAATGTTGTTATATAACATTGGGCTGTTTAATGGTGAGTAAATGAATCGTTAATCTTAGGCTAGGCAGACGTATACTAGACACAGTGAGGTTTGCGGCTTCACTGGATTCATGTATGGGTCCATTAAAGAGTAATACAGTATTGCATAAGAAAATGTAGCATGCACTGTACTTGAGTAGCCTATAATGTTGCGCAGTACTGTATGCTGTAGAAAGCACCCTGGTCAAAAACTGGCTGAGGTATGATAGCAAAAACTGGACCTGAGGCAGAAATATGTTGCAGGCAGCCAGGCCTACATTTAGATGTAAATCCATTCTGAACTTTCACATCTGGAAATATAAACATGGCGTCAGTGTCAGCATAATAACCCAGCAGTGTGCTTGTAGCACTGTCCATACTCTTTTCTCCATCCAGAAGATTTTCTTGCTTTAATTTTGTTATAAATCAATATAACAGGATATGACAATTCATACACAACTTCTTTAGAAACATGTCCAACAGACGGCGAGGGCACGTCTTTGACATCAACACAACATTTTGGAACTATATTTTTTAAAACTAAGAAGAAACATTTAAACAGCATTAAAAAAATACGGATATGCGTGTGTGTGATGGAGTGAACTTACAGGTAACTGTTTCTCCAGGCAGTTGTTGAAACTCTTGGTTTGGTTGGGTTTCAGCTTCTTGAGGGGGATACGCGTTTC
This sequence comes from Andinoacara biseriatus, assembly GCA_015108635.1. Classification (NCBI taxonomy): domain Eukaryota; kingdom Metazoa; phylum Chordata; class Actinopteri; order Cichliformes; family Cichlidae; genus Andinoacara; species Andinoacara biseriatus. Next base: position 36,371 of record VUQJ01015097.1, on the reverse strand, counting down.
CCCGATGAACTCGTTGTGGCGGAATTTGTCCTCATCACACACTGAAATCCTGAGATAACAAAAACAGAAGAGCGAGGCTCAAGTTAAGGTTCTGTTGCTGAGAGGAGGCTTAAAACCAGTCATTTTCCACCACCCTCCATCACGGGGGATTCGATTTACACTTTGTAGTTCTTGCCGCTAAATCTGTAGGGCCACAGGACTCAGAGCACTGAGGCTAAAACCAAGTAGTTCTGCAGGGAAGCAGTTCATAAGATCATTGTCAGACTCTATCAGCATGACAGGAAATGATGAGATAATTATACTTTAGGAAGCATTCAGCCATGCACAGCTCAAAAGATTCAAAGATACTAAAGTGAAAGCTTTACAAGAAGAAAACCTGACATTGTTCCTGATCATGTGAAAGTCGTTTAAGACCAAATCGCAAATTCATCTTGAACACATTTCGCTTTGCTCATCTTATTTACTCAATTAGTGCAGCACAAATCAATTTGTGCTGTGGTGTATTGTACTCTCAGCTTATTTACTGATTTCTATTATGTGCCCATTTTGCATTTGTTTCCACTGAACACACAAACACAAAACAAATTGTCGCCCTTTTCTAAAAACACAGATTTGTAATATAACACAGTATAGCTGCTTACAAAAGCTAATGATTGATGGTGAACTGAAAGGTCTTTCGGAGTCCAAACCACTGAGGACAAAGGCGCACGGGCCACAAAATGAGCTTCGTGTTTTACTTCCCAGACTGGAGATCTATATTCCTCTCCACCATTTCATTAAATTTATAATGAAAGCCAATCATTGGTGCTCCCTGCAGACCTATGTTTTCAATAAATGCAGAGCACTCACTGCCCTGACATGGCATGATTCACGCTCATGGCTACAGCGTGCCCATGTTGGGGAATACTGTTCGTTTCAAGTGCTTTTTGCTGCATAATCAGCCGCAATATGGAGGGAAACATGCAGCCCTTAAACAAACCATGGTGCGAGTATGTAGTATATATGTTAATATGTATCACTAATAGTGTGGGATGTGGTGCAATCTGACTCTCAGTAAAAAAATAACTGGACAGGAGGTGCTGAATTCAAATTTCAATTTCCAAGAAGAAATAGGTTGTGCTGTTTGGAAGCACAGAGGTCTTTCTCACAGCCTATTGTCTCTGGAAAATGGTTAATAAAGGTGTTTTGTGTGTGAATAGATCTTTTGGCTTGTGCGCACAGTGTCCATCACATCTCATCTCTGCTACATTTGCTTCAGGCCTTCATTGTTATTGTGGTATTCAGTCCAGCAACAATACAGTATTTTTTCTGCTCCGCAACACAAAATAATCAGCAAACTACAGTCATGTGTTTGCAGTGTGTCGATAAGGTTGACAGTCAGTTATTGCAGTCCAACAATTTCTCCAGCTGCCCCAGCAGTACGACAAGTCCTTTCTAGCCTATACAGTGTAGTAGGAAAGTAGTTTAAAATTATTAGAAGTAATGCGATCAAAACTTTACCAAACATTCTTTAATGATTTGGTGGCCACAAACATACAACGCTTTGCAAAGGTCTTGAGCCACCACTCATGTCTTTAAAGTTTGCTTCCAAAAATGTGAAAAAGAAGGGAAACAGGGAGAAAAGGCTGAGGTACGTTACACAAGTTGCACAAGAACCGGACTGAACATCAGCGGCAGCAGGTCTTATGAAGGAGTTCAGGAGCGGCACAATGAGCCTCTGCAGCCATCTGTAAAACACGGTGGAGGTTCTGTCATGATTTGGGGCTCCAGTTCAGCCGGTGGTGGTGGAGATCTTGTCAACATTGATGGAATTATGAATGCAGACAAGTATCATCAGAGTTTGATCTACTATGCAACACCATGTGGAAAGAGTAAACGCAAACCTAAATGACTGAATACCATCAGTCATGGATTGGTCTCCTCAGAGACCTCAACATTATTAAAGCAGTTTGGGATCATCTTGACAGATAATGGAACAAAAGGCAACCAACATTCAAAGAAGAGCTTTGAATGGCCACTTAAAGAAATTACAAGGAAGCCTGTTTAAGAGAGTTCAGGCTGTGCTGAAGAATAAAGGTGGTCATACCAAATATCGACTTTCAAGCTTAGAACAGTACATATTCTGTTTTTGCCTTATATACCCTGGTTACATGTATGCCTGCATGTTTCAATAAATCACTGCACCTATTTACCATTTTCCTAATGAAACATAACAAAACAAGAGGTGTGGCTCCACTCTGTTTCACAGTACTGTATATGCCATTGTATTCAATTGCAGCAATTAATTGTTACCAGCATGAAAAGTGCCCGTTAGTGTTAACTGATTCTAAGAAGTGAGACTTTCCGAGAAAGCTCACTTCTTAGAATGGGCTGGAAATATTTAAATATATTTTCTCTCAGTTAGCGCGGCTTTGTCAAAGCCACACAGAAGTTGTCTTGTGGCGTCTGTGCAATGACACACTGGGTTATTGCATTTGTGCG
>VUQJ01015097.1:22572-33248 GCA_015108635.1 Andinoacara biseriatus | reverse complement strand
ACAAAAAAAAAAAAAAAAAGATGTCAAGCTCTGCCAACCCTTTAACTCCAAATGTACGTAAAATGTAGGCCAATGAGAAGCCTGCTGGTGAAAGTTATTAGGTGACCTAGTGGGTTTTGTACCTACTGTCAATGCCTCAGAGGCGAGATGATCGCCCGTTTTCTGTTTGAAAGTCTGTACGTGTGTTTGCACCTCCTCCACTCCACCCACACCCTAATGGGGACTTTTTCCAGCTTTATAAAGTGGAAACACATCCGCGTATCATTTCAGGAGCAACACTTAGCTCTGTTTTGTTTTTTTCCTGCGAGGAGGAACAAACAAACCAAAAAGATCATTTAGCTGGAGGACTGGTTTTACCTGCATTCATCTTGAGGACAAATTAATGGAGGTATTAAGTGAAATGCCACGGTGTCCCTGAAAAAATGTTCAGGGTTTTCCAACATAACATTAACGCTAGAAACACACAGTTGCTACTGGGATGCTTGGGGGTAACTGAAGACAAAAGTAAACTAAAATCCTCCACTGAATACGGCCCACCTGGGATATACTGTAGCTTCCAAAATGATTATGCATGCAGTATGATTGCATAACCTACCTCCACCACTTGATTGCACAGTGTTCACACTTTGGTAAAAGTGCAGGAGCAAAGAATGGTGAAGTAATACTTTCATTGCATAAGAGAATCGTGGAGTTTTGTTCTCAGGTTTTACTGTGTTCTCAGGTGTTGTAGCGAAACACAAATAACCAACAAAACAGGAAGTCCTCTCACCCAAACAGAAGCGCTGTTTGGAAATTTCACAAACAATAGATTTCCCAGCCGTTCATCCGATCGGGGGCTATTCCACATTCAGGTTCAGACTGGCATTCAAACTCACAGTGAAAAGGAAGAAGCAACATCATCACTCGTTTCTGCTTGAAAGGGCCGCTGTTAATGTATTTATTTCAAACAGAAACCAAGAAGAGCAGAAATGGTCAAACATCACTGCTTCCTGAAAATGATCTTTTAAAGCCTTTAAAAACAGATCTGTGGCAGCTAAACACAACAAAACAACAAGAGACAGATTTAATCTCTCTTCACGTCCTTCACTTCCTTTCGCCTCTCCCTTCTATTTTATTCCTTCTTTTTCACTGCACACCATTTCCCCTCCTTTCCTTTTATAATACAAGTTCTTGATTCTGTTACTTTGTCTTCGACTTTACCCTTTCTTCCCTTCCAGTTATTTTTCAGTTGTTTTCTTTTCTTCCATTTTTCCCTCTTGTCTACAATTCCTCTGCTTATCTTTTTCACTTCCTTCCCTTGTTACCTTGTTACTTCCTTTCTTCCTGTCCAAGTTCCCCTGCTCTCCCCCATTCCTCTGCTTCTTCCCTCTTTTCCTTCTCTCCCTTCATTCCTTTCTCTACTCCTTCCTTCCTCCCTCTCTTCTTCTGCTTCTTCCCTCTTTTCCTTCTCTCCCTTCATTCCTTTCTCTACTCCTTCCTTCCTCCCTCTCTTCTTCTGCTTCCTCACTCTTTTCCTTCTCTCCCTTCCTTCTGGTGCTTATTTCTTACTTACTTCCTTTGCCCCTTTCCTTCCTTCATTGCTCCCATCCTTGCATCCCCTGCTTCTTCCTTCCTTCCATTGCTGCCTTCCTTAATTCCTTCCTTACTTTTCCTTCTATTACTTTCATTACATTCCTTATTTCTTCCATGCCTAATTCTCGTTTGCTACTGTCTTCCCATTTCGTATATTCTTTCATTTTATTCGTTCATTTTCATTTGTATTCATATGGCCAACCACTCCTTTCTTCTTTCATCCACATCTTTCCCCCCTTCCTCTCCTCCTTCCTTGCCTTTCCATTCATTAAGTGGAAGCATGGGGCATACCACACACAGTACCTGAGTGTTTTGCGGACCATATCCTCATCAGTGATGCCATAGTAGGTCAGGGTCTCATTCCAGACTGGGTTAAGTGTATTGTGCAGGGTCTTGGTTCTGAGTTTATTGGCCTGGAAGACAAAAAAGAAGTTGGCAGTTAAAAAAACCCTGAACATCGTCACCAACATAACACTGAGCTCCTCCCACAGCTCAGGAGAACTCGTCCCTCAGGTGTCAGTCTCATTGAAGAACTGACAGAATTATATAAACATCCTTGAACATGTACAAAGCCTCTCTGCTCGGGTGAAAATTTGTCAATGCATTGACGTCTGGTGGCACGCATGCAAACATGAGATCAGCGCTGCTGCACACTGAATGCTGTCAGGAATGAAATATCAACAGCAGACTGCATTTACATGAAGTGACAGGCATAATCAAAGCAAGGCAGGAAGTGGGTAAAAAAAACACCGAGAACAATGTGATGAACGCTCTGAAGTTAAAAGATAGTCGTCGTGGCTGTTCTGGCTCGGTGTGATTCTGTTTGTGTCAACACCACATTCTTGCGAAAACAATTTTCCAGTCACTGACCTTTCACTGGGATTAAATCGTTACACTTGAAAAACAGCCTGAAACAATACAAGAGTGTGCCACAGTCTACAAACTAACTTTAAATTAATATTTTTATATGATGCCTCCTGTCAATATATAGCATTGAAGTCAGGAGGTGGACAGCTAAGATTTGCTCAGAAAAGCACTCAAAACTGGTAGAAACCACAGACTGTATATAAAAGATGGACACCCTCACAATGACATAATCCCCTGTACTATTTTGACGTCCGATCTTAAGCATTTTTGCCATATACAACAGAAATATATCTTTGTTAAGTCTCTCTTTCCTTTTTATTTATTTTTTTAAAATTACCAAAATTTCTCAAATCATATTGACTCTCCTGCACTGAAAAAACAAAACAAAACAAAAAACCCTTTGGACACAGTTTGGGAGTAACTTGTGTTTTGCTTAAACATTATTTGCATTATTTTTAAATAAAACAAATCACTACATTTCATAATTTGGGACCTTAGAAACAGTGTCTCAGTGTGATCATAATACCCATCCTTGTTAATAATAATCCATACATCACTAGGAAAACTCCTTTTTGGAAAGACTGATTACATTTATATGTCAAAGATTTTACTATACTGTATAAATGAAGTTTATATCAGTTGGTCTTTTAGTTTTGAATTTCTTTACACTTTCAATTATGTCAGTTTCATTTATTTTTATAAAGAAACACAGAACTCATTATCCACATAGGACCACAATTTTAGTCACCAAAATTTTACCAATACTTACAATATATTTCTGAGATCTGCTTGAATCTCTCAGTTGGAGGCTTTTGGCAGTTGTTCCTGCCTTTGGAGCCTTCCATTTGGGAGCTTCCAGGAGTCGGGCCTGGTTTTCATTAGCTTTGACCATCCAGAAAAAACATTTTATATAATACTGACTTTATATACAGACTATAGTTTATAAGTCTGGACAGGCAAGAATGTCAAAGTCGCAAAGTTAAAAACCAGAAACAAAACAAAAACATGCAGAAATCTCTAAATGAATAGTTTCACTGTGGCAAATGTACAGGCCAGACTGACAACGCAGAGCATATAATACAGAATATAATATCTTTGAACTTAACGAGTGGATTTGGATCTTTTCTTTAAAACTCTTCATCCTGAGCCTGACTAAAGTATATTTTCACAACACTTTAAAGCTTCTGGCACACAATTGACCATTTTGGTTTGCTTTCACTGCTCTTATAACAATATTTTTGGCTCCAATTCAGTGAAAAAGCTTTAAAAATACTGCACTCTGGCTGGTCAGGGCCGCATGGAAGACAGACGCGGTCAGAAATTTCCCTCAGGAGTTGGTGAAGGATAAAACAGAGCTAAAATAACTGTGAACAGACATAAAATCGTCACAATGTCTAATAACTCAGCTATTAAAGATTTAAATCTGTGATCAAAGATGAGTAGTTCTTCTAATGGGTGTATGAGACCAAACATCAGAGAGTGGCCTGCTCAGCAAGATCTGCTGTATATTGTTTTTATTTATCGGAGCAATCACGAGATGCAGATTTTCACTGACTTATTTTGTCACTCTGCATCGATTGCAAGTTAGAAAAGTGATGAGAATCGCTGTGACAAGCGATGCGGCTTTATCAGCGGAATATTGTTTGGGGAAATCCTCGGAGCACGCGACTGACATGATGAGAATGAAGACAGCGTGCCATGTGCGAGGACATGTGAGTTTGTTGAATTTAATCAATTAGCTGCTGTGATTATTTGCAAGTCTGATGGCAGGGTTCCACATAACAAGCCTCTTGCTGATTGTTTCTCCCTCAATCAGCGGTCGTTTCCCCCGAGGAAGGTTGCTGAACATAGACACACACACACACACACACACACACACACACACACACACAGACAAATAAGTTTTTAAGGCTGATAGGAACATGTTTTGTGAAAAATAAATATTTAAAAAAAAATGTAGTTTAATTTGAAAGCTTTAATGCTTTTTATTAACTATTCATATATTTCCTTCCTTCTTTCTGTTGTTCCAGATTTTTGATCTTATTGAATAAAATGCCTCTGAAGCATTAGAGTAGTGCACTGGATGCTGAATAAATGAATGAAATACACCCAACATGGGTAATGATGGCTAAAAATATAGCAAAAATTCAAAAGTCATCAAATCAAATACAGCAAAGGATATTTGTTCTGTCCTCATCCTTTTCCATTCTTATTGCACGGCAACAAAAATGCCAGTCGATGACCAGTGCAGTGCACACAGACTGTATATCAAAGAGAGGAGTGTCGCCACCGTGACATCACCCGTTGGCTAGAATATGAAGCTGGATTGTCAGTCACAAGCTTAGTGTTCCCCCATGTCTATCTTGGTCTTTTGAATTGGGACGTGATGAGGACAGGCTGAATCTGACTGAAAACAGAGGGACATTGAATTTTCATAGGATATTACACTTGTCAGTCACACATATAGCATCAGTTCTATCCTACTTCCTGCCTGTTAAGTTTTTTCAACCATTTTTTCATGACCTCCGAGTCACAGTCTAAGCTTATAATTTGTGCAGTAAGTTGATCCACTTCCTAGCCACCCAAAAAAATTACCCCCCAAAAATTACATTGCTGTTTGAAGTTTTGAAGGTCTTTGGTTTATGTTTTAATCAGACAGTCATATAGGCAACATCAAAGGCAAAAAGACCTAATTTGTTATTTATATTATTGACAGATCCAGAGTGCAATTTGTGAAAAATCCCCAATGGGCATATACAAAAATGACAGTATATGCACACTATATACAGGGTTTACATACGCTCATGAATGCCATGATAATTTTGTGATCTTAATGATTTCTTTGAACTGTGCTTTTTTCTGGATGGAATGATTGTACAACACACATTGTTAATGACTTTAAAAAACAAGTTTGAATTTATTGCTCTAATTCTCACAGGGTCAAAAGTATACAGACATCTGAAAAACTCTTGTTAGCAGAACTGGTGGAGTTCATTTGAATTGGTTGGTTTCTTGGCATAAACCCAGCTTTTAAGTAAAGTCCACAATTTTTCAATAGGGTTGAGGTCAGGGCTTTTGGGAATTTCTGATGTTTGAAAGCCTTACCTTTACTCCTTCAAACACAGCTCTTGTCATTGAGGCCAAATAGTTAAAATTTCGTTCAGTCCAGTTCAATCAAACCTTTCTCCAGAAATTCTCCAGATTTGTCTTGTCCATATGGGCAGCTGCAAATTTCAGTCGTGCTTGAAGGTGTCAGTTTTTGAGCAGGGGGTTCTTTCTTGGTCCGCATCCTCTTAGTCCATGGCGATGTAAAACTTGCTTCACTGTGGACAGTAAAAGCAGTGTTCCAGCAGTTTGAACCTTCGTGGTTCCTGGGTGTTTTCCGAACATCCTAACCAATTTCCTCTCATTTGAGGGTGGCAGTTTGGGTCTTCTTCCAGACCTTGGCAAAGCGGCAACACATCTGAATAACACAGGCTCTCGGAATCTGCAGTTTAGAAACAGACCTTTCCAACTTGTGTACATCTACAGTTCTCCCTCTTAGACCTTCACTGTGTTCCTTGGTCTTTCCTATTGTTCTGAGTATTGGTCAAGATAATGATTGCTGTCAAAAAAATTATTTACAACTATCAGTTGTAATAATATGTAATAATAGTAATATTGACTTCTCTTCATTGGCTCCCTGTTAAATCTAGAATAGAATTTAAAATCCTTCTCCTCACGTACAAAGCTTTGAATAATCAGGCCCCATCTTATCTTAAAGACCTCATAGCACCATATCACCTCAATAGAGCACTTCGCTCTCAGACTGCTGGATTACTTGTGGTTCCTAGGATACCTAAGAGTAGAATGGGAGGCAGCGCCTTCAGCTTTCAGGCCCCTCTTCTGTCGAACCAGCTTGAACTAGTTTGAATTTGGGAGACAGACACCCTCTATTTTTAAGATAAGGCTTAAAACTTTCCTTTTTGATAAAGCTTATCAGGTGACCTGATCCAGCCCTAACTATATATATTTGAACCTATACAGTAGCAGTCAAAGGTTTGGACACACTTACTGGTAAGTATGTGAAGGTTATGAAGGTCAGTGTGCTGCGGTGTGTGTGTCTGTGTCTGTGTGTGTGTGTGTGTGTGTGTGTGGGGGGGGGCACCTTGACTTTTCTACAAGCTCCTCATGGGAGCTACCAAGTGGATTGTTGGCAGGATGGTGAAGAGCAGAGGAAGTGGTCAGCTGAATTTCAATGTATACATATAAACTAACTTGTGGGCAGGCATGTTGATAAATCACACTGAAGCAACTAGACCTGAGGGTATGATTTCATTAAAAGGTTCGACTGGTTCAGCTCCCTGAAATTAGGAAAAAAAATAAAGTTAGAGTACGAGTGCTGCTGGCTTTATCCACAGCGATGAAAGAAAGCAGTGAATTAAATAGCTAATGAGCCCATTTGAAGAGCTGGAGCTTTCTATTCCACACGTGTGATCAGAGAGCATTAATGGGGAAATAATTCACCGCCACCACCTGCTCACAGATGGAGGGCGGTGCTACAAATGAGCAACTGGTGTCACAATCATTTCCAGAGGTTAAAAAGCCTTTGCTCTGTAGCCAATTTTTTCATTGCATTTTTGCATGGATGTATAGATTGATAAGTTATTTTATGTAAAAAGCCTGAATACCTGAAGGAAACAGGGAGAGGGGTAACAAGGCTAACAGAGAGACCTGTGCAGAAGCACAGTTGAGCTGCAGGTGCATGAGCAGTTTTAGCACAGTCCAGTAATCAGCGCCTAAAAGACTGCTCGTTTAAAGCTGACAGTTATTTTTCTCTAAAACTACTCAAGCTGAGAAAAATCTAGCTGAGATTGTCTTAGTTATATCATTTTATTCCCAGTAGTAAATATGGAAATCCTCAGTGGAACCAAAGCACTAAACACAATGAAGGCACAATGATGCACATTTTCTACACCAATAAACTTAAAGCAGAAATTCAGGTATTTAAGCAGGATGGTCAAAATTGAAGAAGCAGCAATAGAAGTGGTTTTCCTTCGTTTTGTTCCTTGTTTTGAACAAGGTCTTAAAACATGATGCTACACAGACCTCTTTGAGCTCCCCATATGTTTTACATTATTCCATATATGTGAACCCTTAATTTAAGAAAATTCGATAGGATTAGAAAAAAGTGGAATTAATGAGACAGTTTACTGTGGCGGGTTCTTTAATAGTGATAACTGAACTGGTTTTTATCATAATCATTATTGTTGTCTCAAGACAATCGAGGGGATCCCTAATTCTTTAATTGTTAAGGGAAGATGATTATTCTCACTTCTCTTTACTTGGCAAGGGTGTTTTATCTAAGCCACTTCATAATATGTAAAATTTAACATATTTTTTTGGTTTTCTTTGCAGTGACAACTAATGGACTCTATGCAGTCTCACAAAAAAACTAAGTACATCCTAATACCGCTTCTATAGGAATTAAGGCGGTAGGTGGCAACCAGGTGCTGCTAGTCAAGTGCACTTAATCACCTGAACATCAGCAATTGTGAGCATCTCTACAAAAGCACAAGTTTTCGCAGTTTGCCGGTCTGGAGGAATCAGGTGTGAGCCACAATCTTCCCAGGAGTGGACGTCCCAGCAAATTCACCCCAAGGTCAAACTGCAAATAACCCAAGAGCTGCATGTCAGACTCTACAGGCCTCAGTTAGCATGTTAAATGTTAAAGTTTATGACAGCACAATTAGAGAGAGCCTGAACAAATATGGCTCGTTTAGAAGGGCCGAACATGGAAGCACAGCTCAGAATTGCCAATTTGCATATGAACAAATCACAAGATCTCTGTAATAATGTCCTGTGGACAGTCAGCGCCAAAGCGAAGATGTCTGACCGTAATGCACAGTGACAGGTTTGGAGAAAAGCAAATACAGCTTTTTTCAACACACCTCATTTCAACTGTCATCACGGTGATGGAAGACTGTTGATTTGAAATTGTTTTGCAGCCTGGGCACTTCCGGTCACTGAGTCAACCATAAACTCATTTGTATACCAAAGTATTCTAGAGCCAAATGTGAGGCAATCAGCTGAAGCATGGCTGAAACTGGGGTCATGCCACAGGACAATGATCCCAAGCACCCCAGCAAATCTACAACAGAATGGCTGAAAAAGAAAAGAATCAACATGTTGAAATGGACCAGCCATTCCAGACCTCAACCGGATTAAGAGAGCTGTGCATAAACAAATGTCCACAAATTTGAAAAGGACCAAAGCAATGCTGTAAAGACGAATGGGCCACAATTCATCTGAAATTCATACAGAGTAAGATGACTTGAAGTTGCTGCTACCTAAATTGAATAGAATCCACTTTCACGATCTTTTCCCAAATGTATCCAAACACCTTAGCCTAACGTTACCAGCAAGTGAATGCAAATCTATAATGCAAATGAAAATAAAATGAACTGGGTATGTGAAACATTGCCATTATCTGTTGGCAGCCAATATTGCTACGGCTGGTGATCAAGGCACCAATGCCTAAAAACACTTCTTGTGTAATGATAAAATTACTTTATGTACCTAATGTATAAGTACATAGCTAGCTACTAGTCACACTATTCACTAGCTACTATTCACACACACGAAAGCTTATTTTTCCTTATTTATCATTTCTTTTCATTGCATTTTCTACCTGATGGGGGAAGAAAACTGTGATAGACAGTTCATACCTGCATCTGCCAGCTATTTTTTTTTTTTAAGTTTCCAGGTGGTTCTCTGTAACGAACCATCTGAGACATCAGCTTAGAGACTTTTCCTATAACGACATTAAAATGCATCACTGATTTTTCTTTGTTTTTTGTTTTTATTGCTTTAATTTAGTTACATTGTCATCATAATAAAAAACAATCCAATCATCAAATTGCTGAAGAAGCAAACTTCCCATGAAACCATGAAACACAATTTTACCATTATTTCATCAGCCGCTTCATGTGCAACTCCTGTCAGTATTTCCTTTTTATTAGCATCATATAACACTACTCTGCAAACGCCTAATTCCTATGTCAACTGCACCACTTTTTGTTACACTTTGGGCTGTCAAAACATCACCAGTTTACAGTATTCAGTCCCTCTCTGTACCTGACAGTTTAATTTAGAATAATTACAGGCATTTTATTGTGTCTGATTATGGTCATAATAATCTCCATAAGTCTCATTGGAGGTGATCTGGCTTTGCAGCAGAGCACGAAACTTCACTTCTGATTAGAGTGCAAGCAGAACTGACCTCTTTGTGTGGGTCTTAATGAGGTTCTTAGAAAGAGCCTAATGATTATTTTGAGATCTCGGGGAATATTTGAGCAGGGAGAAGGTGACGGCGTCTTGTTTAACTGGCAGAAAAATGCAGAGGCATCTGAGAAACTGCCTGCTGAGACGGGAGACAAATCCATGAGGCAACTCATGGAGAGTCTTTTTTTTTTTTTTTGGCTTTGCAGTCAAATAATCCTTGACATATTTATATAAATGAATGTCACTAAGATGAAAGAAGTTGGGTAGTTGGCATTAGCAGTGATGCAGGACATGTAAACAATAGAAAAACCTTTTACATAAACTCTAACTGTAAGTGACAGTATGACAGCAGTAAAGATATTTGCCTACTCCTCAGAAAGTACATTTAAAGCTCAGAAACTGCATTAATTCATAGAGAATGCACCACACCACTTTATCAGCAGGGACAGAGTTGAGAGACAGTAGGAGCAGCAGATGGCACGCAGAGTGATCCAAAGTCAGTGTTTTACATAATAAGAAGTAAGCATCTTGACCTCGTTCACCGTCTGAAGAAATAGCCAGAGAGGGGTAAAAACAATTTGGCAGGCAGGTCAAAAAACAGTCCAGTCTCCCCAGAAATAGTCCTGATTGGATGATTCTCACAGTGCCAATATTCAGTACTTGAGCAGGAGGCAGTGAACCTTTAACGCAGTGGGTCTAAAAGTAAAGAAGTGAAGGATGAAGTGGGTAGTGTGTTATAAAATAAAATTCCATTTTATTTCAACTGGGTCGTGTTACCTTTCCCCTCTCTGGTTCAAATAAATATAACAGAATAAAAACAGCCCAGTCTCACAGAAATACATGAAATAAACATAACCTCCTAACACTGCATCACATGGAGGTGGCATAAATATGTCCAAAGTATGTAGCGGCACAACAAAAATAATATGAACATACCAATTCCCTTTTTTTTTTTTTTTTTTTTTTTTTTTTTT
>VUQJ01015097.1:0-15223 GCA_015108635.1 Andinoacara biseriatus | reverse complement strand
GATGTCTGGGAAATCCAGTGAGGAACAAGCCAGCTTAATACTGACCATGCTGTGTGGTGAGAGCAGTACAAGACTGTCATTTTAAAGGAGACACAGTCACTGAAAATTAAAAAAAAAACAACACACAGTGGTATATTAATAATGAATACTGTACACACCTTACTGGCACCTGGCAGTAGGTGCAACTTGACATAGGGATCTGAGAGTCCATTGTGGTCCATAGGCTTGAGCCCCTGTAAAAGAAACAGAGAATCATGGTAATAAAAAAAAAGTTCTTTACCACTTTCTTGCTTTTAACCTACAGACCTTTCAGCAGCAGGAACTCACAGGCTGTTTTAGGCAGCCTGAACCTTTAGCCACATTTCCACTGGTGATCTTTCCCTTTACCATTGAAAGAACTCAGTGCAGGGTTCTAGCCAACGGTTGATTGCCTGGCGCTGTGCCATGCTGAGGTTGTTTAGCGCTGTGCTGAAAATTTCACCAGTTTGCTATCGGAACTGTTCTATCACTGCAATTAGCAAGCAGGTGTGCACCCCACACACTCCGCCCATGCCCCGTCGCTGATCCCAGGCTGATTTTTGTTTCCTCCGGCTAGATCGCTACACTATAGTATTATTTTACCGCAATTTGCAAACTAACACAGGCACGGCCAGTTTTGTTCACAATGTGCACGCCCAATCTCGCGATGGTCCTGTACACGCGGCCACCATGAAATCAAGGGGGGAAGTAGAGGAAAAGGGGAGCTCAAAGGACAATTTTGGGCTTCCTATTAAACATAAAATCCCAGGAGCATGTCTTGTTTCCTGACTACGTAGACTCACAGGGATAACACACTGACATGTTGCTCCTGTTGCACATTTATCTGCAGCTATAATAGCTGCAGGAAAACTTGCATCTTTTTTTCAGAGCATCTTAACACAGACTAGAGAGATCCACACTCTTGAGCATCAACAAGTCACATGGTCCAATAAGATTCAGGTCCCTTCGATGACCTGTAGGACAAACCATTAACACAGAATATTACATACATATTATCCAACTGTTAAACGTCACTGAATTAGCAAGCTAACACAGCATTTAGCATTTAGCATAAGCCCCCACCCCCCAACACACACTTAAACGGGCTGAAATTATTTTTGTGGCTAGAACCCTACAATGCATTACACGGTTTAAATTATGTTAAAGGGGAATTATTTTATATTAGTTTAGGAACAGATTTCATATAATGTTGCACAATGGACTGGAATAAAACAGTGTGTCACAAAGAGAAATGAAGAGTAAATTAGGGCTGCAACATTATTATGCTGCAACTGAAACATGGGGGAAAGAGCCAACTAAGGGCCACCTGTGAATGTTTGAAATGTGCTTAGCATGGAGGTGACCAAAAAGTGTATGATTTTCACCCTGGAAGAAAAAAAAAATAAAAAAATCCAAGTAGAATTTACTGCAATTCTTGGAATGTGTCGCTAAACTAGTACCTAATGCAAAATCAGAAAAATAGAAAAGGTGCATCTTCTGAAGATGAAAATTATTCATCAGGAGATTATGAAAACCATGAAAACCATTAACAAAATGTAAATGAAACCTGGAAACCAGTAAAAAATTTCCACATGCTACTTCCTACACATGTGAATTGTTACATAAAATTTGTAGTGCGTGAGACATTCGGTACAGTGCCACCTGAGCTGGAAGGTTCCTGCATGTTGCTGAGGAACGCTGAAGGGGAACTGGCTAAAAAAAGAAGTGTTTTATTTCTTTGAAGAGCAAATCAATGAAGCTCGGAGAGACCAGAGGATGTAAAGGCCACTCGAGCTAGACAACACTGCACTATGTGGCTACGTGCTACATGAAGTGAAAAGGACCTAAAGGGTTTCCTGAATCAAATGCAGTGTGAGAAGAAATTAAAACCTCAAGCAAGTTATCTTTGACCTCCTCTGGTGATGGAATTATTTAGACTGCTGACTCCTCCTGAGATAAAAGTTGAAACTGAGGTACCAGATTTAGTACATTTTCTAGACACAGCAGATAATCAGTTTGGCTATTTTTACATCAGCATCAATCATTTTCACAGGCATGCACCCTCTGAAATTCGTGAAGCACAGTCACTGCATTGGACTGTTGTGGAAACTATTTGTATGTACAGTATATCATCTTTTTAGAGAGTGTACAATAAATAAAACCAATTACCATCATTGCCAAAGTCACTTATCAGAATTGCTATCCATCATAATTTGCATGTTATTCAACACAATGATCATCCATTAGGTTTTACTAAAATCTGTCCAATACTTAAGGAGGAACAGCAATTCTTGTGAACTCAAGATGGGCAATTCACAGCTGGATGAGCTAAAAATGTCAGTTTAGGCTGTGGCAAGCGTAGCAGAGGACCCCAGTGCAGGACTCACGAGGCGAGGAGCTGAAGTATTAATCAAATCTTAATCCAAAAATTCTTGGCATAGACATAAGTGTTAATGTGGCATAGACAAAACATGAAGCACACAGTGGGACGCGACAACGAACAGACACAGACTGAGCACTTAAATACACACACTAATAAGGAAACAGGCAACAGGTGAGGGGCAAAGCTGAACATAATTAACCAGATGAGACAAGGGGAAGCAAAACTAAATACAAAGCACAAGGAACACTGATCCGAAGGTCAGGGGTTCAATTCCTGGCTGCTCCACGCTGCATACCAAAGTATCCTTGGGCAAGATACTGAACCCCAAGTTGCTCTCCGACGCAAGCGTCGGAGTATGAATGCATGTGAGTGTTAGACAATAAGCACTTACTTACACATGGAAGTGCTTGTATGAATGGGTGTGAATGAGGTAAATGTAAACATGCTGTATAAGCGCTTTGACCACTCAGACAGAGTAGAAAAGTGCTATATAAGAGCTAGTCCATTTACCATTTACTGTTTACAAGACTGTCAAACTGAAACAGGAAGTGACTAAACAAAACACATATGCAAACTTAACACAGAAAACCAAACCAGAACATAACAGAAATCTAATTACAACACACAGAACACAGGGACATCAAACCAAACACAAGAAATGAGACGATGGACTGAGACATGAGAACAAAGATCATAGAAAAGGGAGGGAAACAGGAAACACAAACAACTAAACACATGACAAACCAAAATCCTAATACATAACACACAAAGAACATAAATTCACAAAAGAAACTCAAAACACTGGGCCACAGGCCCAGGATCATGTCAAAAAATAAATGCACTTGAGTCGAGCTCAAATAATGCTGGATTCCTCATTTCTCATATTTTGCAGGCGCTTCTTGTCTGGTAAATTTGCAGTTTGCAATGCTAACTTTTCACAAACTTTGCCAACAGATCACTGCGCTGATCTGTCCCTCGATGGGGAATTTTGGAAAACCCTTGTAACTTAAAAGCATCAAATAATGAAAAAGGAAATGCATAAATCCTGCATGACACAATCCACAAGATGGCCAAAGTTTTGCGGTTTGGTTTGTGTAAACTCTGAGAAAGTACCCCCAAAGACAGAGTCTGAGTGGCTATCCTCATGACTAAACCAATGATAGAAATCCCTTAAAAATTGAACTCTGGATTTGGTTCATAAAGTTGAGCGACTCGGATTTAAATTTGATCACAATCAATGCCGTGGAGGTCAAGCTGTCCTAGTAAAAAAAGTTGTGCTCTTTTGCTTTAAGCTAAAAATAAAAACCCATCTCAACCTCACAATTCCTCTCCATAATTAAAACAAACAAAAAAAGGATCCATGTTGAATTTTGATTAAATATCAGCACAGCGAGGCTATCTTATTTTCCTACAATAATCCTATTCATTAAGCTTAGATTCAGTCCATATTTAACAGATTAAAGGAGCAAACATCACAACTTGGGGGATTTCATTCAAACACGTCACCCTCCCACAATAATGAGGTTAACAGTTAACAGGAAAATGACCCTGTTCTCTATCTATGGACAGTTTGTGTTGATTCGAAGGGAATCAGTAGTTTTACCTTTTCAAAATAATTTCAGTGTTATCAGAATTCAAATATTCAGACTTTTCAAAATCCTTTTTTTTTTATAGTTTGTTGTCCTGCAGAACAAACAATAGGGATTCTGCAGCTCATGAACAGTGTTATCTAACAATACAAATCAATTATTCTTTTTCATTTGATTACAAGAAGTATTTTGTATAGTCAAACTGTGTGATTACAGTTTGTGGCTGCAAGGGTATTTATCATTTATAGAAGTTGTGAAATTCCTCCAAAAATGTGAAGTCTAAGCTAATATTTAAGGGGGGGAGTGTCCTTTGAGGTTTCTGAGCTGTTTTATATTCATTTCACTCTCAAATTTGAGCTGTTCTCTCTACATTTTAATGAGTAGCTCACAGGAAGGCTTATAAGCTTGAAATCAGCAATTCTGTCGACGGTTTTCATCAATAACTAACGACTCTTTTGCTGTAAATTGCCCTTCCTGTAGTCTTTTAGTAATCCTGCAGGGAAAAAATAAAGAGAAGTCCCTTACAAAAGTTAATCTGAGGTTTCTACCAGTGAAACTCCATCTGTGACTCTTCAAAATGTATTTCACCTGTGTGATTGCTCAGCACCAGTGCAAAATGTTGTCTTTATTATAAGAATGTAATATTCAGTATAATACAGCTTGTTCTTTATTCTATACATGTAACTTGTTCTCAAACAAATTATAGTTATAAAGATAAAACATGAGCTGAGACAAACTGGAAGCAAACTCAGTTACATGCTCAATTTGATTTACTCAGTTATTGGGTAATAAGGAGGACCTGGCAGTAGTTAAGTCATTCATTGTGACCATAAAGATAACGTAAGATGGACACAGCCACCGTGGTGTCACCTGCTGGTTTCTGGTTCCGAGTGGTTGGTGTTATCGCCTAACATTAGGAAGCTTGGTTGGCTGCATTCATAAACCGCCCAGACACAGAGAGCCACAGTGGATGGATTTTTGATCTCCCTCTGTCACGGTCCTGGGCCTTTTGCTCAGCGTTTTGTTTTTTGAAATTTTGAGTCCGTATATACTTTCTGCGTCTTCCACTTGCTCTTTGTCGCGTCGTCGCCTTTGGCAGCCCGCCTGCTCTGTGTGCGTTTCCTGTTTTCCATGTAATCCTTTTGAGCTGTAATTCTCAGGTTTGTGGGTTCCTGACCTCCTGAGTATTTGTTAAGTCGAACATTTTCCTGCAAATAAACCTGAGTGTCAAGTCAAGTCCCGTTTCCAGAGTGCTGCATGTGGGTCCTCTCCTGCCTGCCACCCAGCGCTGCATACGACAGCCTCAGATTTTATACCAGGTATCCTCCCATTTATTCAGGCCTGGGACCAGCCCTGGGAGTACACTAGCCTGTGACCCCCTAAATCTCAAATCAGGGATCATGTGTGAGGAGAATGCGTTTCAGGCTAAAAAATAAAAACAAATCACTCCTTGTACAGTTCTTATGAAGAGGGCTGTTCTCTGTGTTAGAGGACCTGTACACATTGCATGGCATAATTTAGGCATTTTAACACTGGAGTCTTTGTGGACTGACTCACTTTTGGAGCTGGCCTCAAGTGGCCACTGGAGGAACTGTGGTTTCTGGCAGTTCCACGTCGGCTTAAGACCTGGAAGGTTTGACGTAAGGTTCTTATCTCACTGTGCCTGGGGGATTTATGCCATGAGTCTGAGGTTGGTTTTTATTGGTTGTTGCTCTTGCTGGATAAATTATGTAAAATAATTAAGAAGGGTATAAATGTCAGCAAACAACAATCATACCAAAAGGAAACAAATAGAATTTATGAACATAAAACATATCAACTGAAACAGATAATAAATAATAATCTCCAGTTTGTCTTTGTCCTTAGACTATAACTACTCATTTGCTTCTGCATCCCACATAACACTCAAAGCAAAATAAGACACCCTGAATACTGAAGTGTCCTGAGAAATAAAGAATAATAAGGCTTAAAAACCCCATGGCTTAAGGATCACGCAATACAAAGTTTTTATTTCTCATCTGAGTAACAACAAAGATCGCCTATCACAGAGAACAGCCATCATGCAAAGGAGAGAATACTTTATTACAAGCCTAGCACCATTATTTTAATTGTTTCCCGTCTGAGTGTTTTTTTTTTCCTTAATGGACCAAAAACGGAAAAATAAAACAAATACGATGTCTGTTCTCCCACAATTATCAGGCTTAATAGAGGCACTCGGCACCAAGCCCAGCACTCAGCAGGAATTACTGGCAGCAAAATGACACACTCAACTGTGTCTCTAATAAGGCAACACTGCTGCTTTAGATCCTGCCTGTCACAGAATAGAAGCATAGTGACACTAATTTCTTTAGCTGACTCTCATAAACATGTCCCCATTTTGATGTTCCAGAGATGCTTAGTTCTCTGACAGAAGAAGAACGGACACTGAAAGTCCAGACAGAATAGATTACATTATAAAAGAGGATAATGACATCTGTTTTAAGGGGAAAGATGAAGTAGATGAGTGCTGCTTTCTCTGTTTTTTAATATAGGTTTTATTTCATTTCACAGACAAAGATATGTCCGCATACCAATTCAACATTTAATTTGTTTATACTTGGATTGGATTAGACATCTCGGCCCTTTGAGGATTTTCCTGACCTTTTTTTTCTCACCTCTGTAAAAAATGTAATAGGAAAGAAGTATTTTTATGATCTGTATGCATTAAAGTAAGTGGCTTGCCCAGTGACTGCATTGATTATTTTGCTTTAAAGACCAATTGCAAGTAGTTGCTGTGACAAACTGGTAGCCCAGATGTTAAATGTGCCACACCCTCAACCCTCCGGACAGCCAATTTCTATTGCAAAGCGATTGCATAGGTTGTCTGGTGGGAGGCAATCTGTCTCCAAGCAACTGTGCTCTGATTTTGGGCTCTCAGACAGATTGTTGAAGGCTTCCAAATAATCGCCATCTCATTTATAAATGCAGACATGTTCCAATCAACCTGAGTCGGTCTGTGCAGTCTGCAAAGGATCTCTTTGCAACAGGGAACTCTACTGAACTGGAGGCCAACTGAAAACAAACAGACCAAAAAAAGCAAAAAAAAAAAGGAAGCAATTTTGGAGTTAAATCTCCATCCTGCAACAACTATGCCACTATTTGTGGAATTTCTGTATATGTGTAGACAGAAACAGATTTGTAATTTAACAGTTTGTCACAGTTAATCGCTGTATTATCATAAACATATTGCATGTAATTGCCAACTTGACCCATAGCACAATGATAGGAGACTGATCACCATCTTCAAAGCAACAATTTCAAAGATAACGAGATTGCAGGTTTATTGCACGTGGTCACAACAATTGTGATTTTCAATCTCCCACCAGTTTTTCTTGGCATCATTTGGTTTTCTCATCATAAACACTGTAGCACATATTATATTCAATTATATTATATTTAATTGACTTCACTTTAAAACAGGCTCCACAGCAAGGATGTCTTATTTTCTAAAGCCTGTTGCCTCAGCTACTCTCTCCTCATAGCTCTTCCTCACCTCCTCTGCTTCCGTCTTTGATAGAAGGGACTAGGATGCAAGGAGAGGAGCTGACGGGAGGACTCAAGTATGAGCAGTTTAAGAAACGACAAAGGGGGCAAAGAGTGAAGAAGAAAATGCGGATTGAATGCACTCACCAGGGTGAGGGATAAAAAGGCACAAGTGAACTCAGTCAAGACAATGATGAGGTTGAGAAAAGGACAAAGGAGGTAATAATTTTTTTATCCCCTGTTGAATTTATAAGTTTTCTCACTTACAAAACAAGTAAAGGTCCCTAATTTTTATGCTAGTTTCATTTTAATGTAAAGGCAGAATACAAACAAAAATTCAGAAAAACAAATTACATAAAAGTTCTAAATTGATTTGCGTGTCACTGAGTGAAATAAGTATTCGATCCTCTACAACCCAGCCAGAATTCTGATTGTAATCGCCCAATCATTTAATTGCAGATACTTCTGATCTCAAATGCATAAAACACACCTGTCCACAGAATCAATTTCTTCCATGCCAGCCTCTCCACCGCCATGAGCAAGACCAAAGAGCTGTCAAAGGATGTCAGGGACAAGACTGTAGACCTGTGCAAGGCCAGAATGGACTACAAGACCATCAGCAAGTGGCTTGGTGACAAGGTGACAACTGTTGGATGGAAGAAATGGCCATCAATCACTCTCAGTCGGGAGCTCCATGCAAGATCTTGCCTCATGAGGTGATGATGATTGTGAAAAAGTGGAGGATCATCCCAAAACTACACAGGTGGAGATTGTTATTGATCTGAAGGCAGTTGGGATCCCAGTCACCAAGAACATCATTGGTAACACACTAGACTGAAATCTTGCAGAGTCCGCAAGGTTGCCCTGCTCTAGAAGGTACACATACAGGTCTGTCTTAAGTTTGCCAGTGAACATCTAAATGATTCAGAGAAGGCTTGGGAGAAAGTGCTGTGGTCAGATGAAACCCAGATCGACCTCTTGGCAGCAGCTTGACCTGCTGTGTTTAGAGGAAGAGAAATGCTGAGTATGACCCAAAGAACACTCCCCACAGTCAGGTACAGATGTTCCTGACTGTGGGGCTGTTTTTCTGCTAAGAGTACACGAGGCCAATGCTTGGGGCAATGTGCCATATAATCTTGGATGAGAACTGGTTTCCCTGAGTCAGAACACTGAAGATGGCTCATGGATGGCAATTACCAAAAACATGCCGCCAAGGCAACAAAGGAGTGGCTAAAGAAGCAGCACATTAAGGTCATGGTGTGGCCTAGCCACATTCATATGTGGTTTGTAGTGATGCACTTAGGTTCACGAGGATTTCACTAATTTTCTCTCCGTGGAAAAAAAACAAAACTCCTGGAAAAAGCTACAAGGTTAAATACTCATCACCTCATTCGGACCAGAGTGAGTGAACAATAGAAGGGAAAAGGCTGTCAGAAAATTCTGATACACATGGAGGGGTAAAATGGAAGTGACACGGAAAGATGAGCACAAAACAAGAACTAATGACCTCAACAACAATGCATAACAACCATATTTTGATTTCTTTCCCCATTTTGTACCAGCAGGATCATAGCTTTGGTTTGAAGTGAGAGACTGGTCCTAAAGTCACTAAAGTCAGATGTTTAGTGCAGTTAGATCAATTGCTGTATGTCTACAGCTACAATGTAAATTTGAACTGTTAACTGACCTGATGTGAAATCTTGTTCAGATCACTTGATATATACCAGAATACTTTTAGGAAGGCAATTAAATGAAAGAAGAGGGGAATCAGATGGAGGTTGGGTCTGCATAGAGCTTGGTAAGGAACCTTTTATTTATCCAAGTAGCTTCTTGGATAGCTATTTTTTTCTGTTAACTCATGCTTTTTCAATTGTGCATTCAAATACTGCAAAAGGCTCTTATTTATTATCTACTTGAGAGTGCAGTGGTAAAACGATGACTTCCCACTCAAATATAAAATAAATATAAAACATGTCTATTGAAAGTTGGTTTGATAGCCAAGTCGTGAGTTGCCAGAGGGTTGAGCGGAGCTGGAATTCATAATTTATTTTTAAAGTTTTAAAATGTTACCATTCTCGTGCGGCATGATACGAAGCACAGTACTGAGACAAGAAGCATGCATACATATTTTTTTTAACATATGTCACATACACGTATAAGTATTTTCGATCCTTATTGTAATATACATTTTAGTCAGAGACACATTTAGAGCCGAGATAACGCTCAGCAGCAAAGGCAGCACAAAGCTGTGATGTACGAAAACGATGCTGCCTACAGAAAAAGACGACATGATGCAACCAACATTCACACTTTGCACGCTCAATTTCTGCAAGAGCCGTGACCCTTTCGCCTCAATCTTTTTTCTTATTTTCTCCTCCTTCAGTCAGAGTGGCCTGAGTCAACGATGCATGTAAAATTGGCAGCTCTATGCAAAGGGCTTGATCAGAAATTTTTTGTTTAACGTATGTGCAAAAAGCAGAAACATACACTCGCTTAAAGCTTAACTTGTAACTTCTAGCTCACTGATTGTTCACTCCTCTTCTCTCATTATATGCACCACTGGGTGTTGGAATGTTACATCTCTTTCTGATATTTAGCTGTACTTCGAAACTGTGTTTCCTGCAAAAACAAGTTATTAAGACAGCACCATGAGAGATGATTGGAGAGGTTAATGTGCCGCCTTCATCTGCTTCTATTGTTGCCTTCAACACCTGAACTGTCAGTGAGCTGAGGCGTGTTTTGTGGGGTTGGACTGGGATAAACAGGCAGCTGCATCATGCTGCTGATTACGTGAGCACGCTGTGAATACTCGGTTGATCATAATTACTGAGGGGTTGGAGAAAAATGACCACTGCAAAAGGCAGATGGGAGTGTAGCCACACACCTCCCATCTCACAAACTCATTCATAATAGTGCTCCTGAACAACAGCCTTAAAGGGTTTTTAATGAAGTTGAGTTCCTTTTGGGGGGGATTATTAGCATCTGTGTTCAGAGGAAGTGAGGCTTGGCATTTGTGGTGCCGGGGATGAATTGAAAAAGTCTGAATGAAGCAGAGAGTGGACTCTGAAATTACACTTGAATAAGAAACAGATACATAGCTAGATGGATTGATGATAGATGGATAGATACTTTATTGGTCTCGAAGTAATTAGGGCATCCAGCAATAGTAAGCATAATAAATAGAATCCACACAGAAGAAGAAATAAACTAAAAATATTAAAAAAAATTAAATTAAAATCAAAGATTAAACAATCATTACTACAATACAGACTAACAACCTATACTAACTATAGCAATTATACTAATATGTACAGGGCTTCGTGCTTGAGACAAGGAAGCAAAACAAAGGACACGGGGATACAAAAGAGACAGATGTCAAAGAGACAATATACATATATAAATGTGCAGACACAGATGTGCAAAAAAAGGCAGTGCAGTAAAGTTATAAAGTGTCTGATTTATTGTCTGAATTATGGGGTGCCAAATATCAACATATGTGATGATGTTATGATGTGTGCTATCTTATCGTCCCCCCAGTGAAACATTAAAGAGTCTGATGGCTCGTGGAACAAATGACTTTTTGAGTCTGTCCGTTCAGCAGTTCTGTGAGAGCAGCCTTCCACTGAACATGCTCCTCTGTTTCACTATAGTGCTGTGTAATGGGTGACTGTCATTGTCCATGATAGAGAGCAGTTTGTCCAGTGTCCTTCTCTCTGCCACTGTAGTCAGAGAGTCCAGCTCCACTCCGACCACTGACCCAGCCTGCCTGACCAACTTATCCAGCCTCTGTTCCTGATGTTGCCTCCCCAGCACATCACTGCATAGAAGAGGGTGCTGGCAACTATAGATTGGTAGTTTTCTGCAGATGTTGACTGGATCTTCTGGAGAAAAACACTAGAGGCTAACTTCAAGCTAATTGCACAAGTCAAAAATCTTGCACAAGTGCAGGATTTACCAAGGAGATGCTCTGTCCCCCCTGCTGTTCTGCATTTGCCTGAATCCCCTTAGCCAGATAATCAACAAGACTGGCTACGGATACCTACTATGGAATGGAGCAACCATCAGCGACCTCCTGTGGCATGACAAGACATGGATGACATTAAGCTGTATGCCAGCATTGAACGAGAGATTGATTCACTGAAAAGTAATCAGAACTGAGGGGATTGCACTACCGGTAACATTGCACATGTTGAAGACAGCTATAAGTACCTTGGAATTCCACAGGCAAATGGGAATGTTGAAGAGGCCACTAGGAAAGCTGCAACCTCCAAGTACCTGCAGAGAGTAAAGCAAGTCCTACATAATGGGAAGAACAAGGTCCAGGCAATCAACACCTACATCTTGCCAGTTGTCAGATACCTTGCTGGGATAATAAGATGTTCAAAGAAGGAGATAGAAGTCACTGATGTCAAGACAAGAAAGCTCCTTACTATGCATGAAGGGTTTCACCCCAAATCCATCAACCTGAGACTGTATGCTAAGCAGAAGGAAGGAGGCTGAGGACTAGTGAATGTCAGAACCACTATCCTAGAAAATCCATGAAAATATAAATATTTATAAATATATAAATATATATATATTTTTTTTTTTTGACAACAGGGAGCTTTTAGGACAGCCTGATAACAAAGAATTACAATAGTCCAGCCTAGAAGTAATAAATGCATGGATTAGCTTCTCTGCATCAGCCTGAGAAAGGATGTTTCTAATTTTGGCAATATTGCGCAAATGCAAAAAAGCTGTCCTACATATTTGTTTAATGTGTACACTGAAGGACATATCCTGGTCAAAAATGACTCCAAGATTTCTCACAGTGTTACTGGAGGCCAAAGTAATGCCATCCAGAGTAAGTATCTGGTTAGACACCATGTTTCTAAGATTTGTGGGGCCGAGCACAAGAACTTCAGTTTTATCTATTCACATGGTGTATTGGAAACCATGTGAAGGTATGGTGCTGCTAACTTTCAACCAAGGATGCAGTCAGCCTGTGGAAATTCCTTAGAGAATATCCTGAATCCCTCTGACATGCCTTCCACTGAGGAAGTCTGGGAATGAGGGGGACAAGGGGGGTGACTCACTCAAGGTCACGGAGGTAATTAAACAACCCTTTAGTGACAGGTGAATGAGATTTGCCCAGGATTATTGAAGGCCCAGGATGTTGTAGGTTGGCTTTCTTGGTTGGCAAATGGTAAATGGACTGGTTCTTATATAGTGCTTTTCTACTACTTGGGCACTCAAAGCGCTTTATACAACATGCCTCATTCACCCGTTCATACAAGCTTCTTTTTACACTTAAGTGCTAACATTCTAACATTCACACTCCAACGGTTGCATCAGAGAGCAACTTGAGATTCAGTATTTTGCCCAAAGATACTTTGGCATGCAGACTGGAGCAGACATCTGCCAACCCTCTGATGATGATCTGATGATCGGTGACAGGAGTTAAAGCACCTGCATGGAGATCTGGGGTGATGCCTCTGGACTGGGAGACTGGGGTGGTGCTTCCCATTTCGAAGAAATGGGACCGGAAAGTATGCTCCAACTATAGGGAGATCACACTAATCAGACTCGGAAACTGGAAAGGAGAATCTATCCATTAGACAGTCCTTGGATTCAGGAGGAACAATGCTGTTTTCTTCCTGGTTATGGAATGCTGGGTCATTTCCTTATCCTACCAATTCTATTTATAATTTTATGTAAAGAATTTTGAGTAGAGCCAAGCAGTGAAATGCTTTCATTTGGTGGCCTCAGGATCTCATCTCAGTTTTTTGTGGATGATGTGGTTTTGTTGGCTTAATCAGTTGGTGGCCTCCACCTCACACTAGAGCAATTTTTAGTGGAGTGTGAAAAGGCAGCAATGAGAACTAGCATCTCCAAGTCTGAGGCCACGTTTCTCAGTTGGAAAAGGATGAAGTGCCCACTCCAGATCCAGGATGAGTTGTTGTCCCAAGTGGGGGAGTTCAAGTATCTCAAGTTCTTGCTCACAAGTGAGAGGAGTGAGAGATTGACAGATGGACTGGGGCTGTACTGTTCCATTGCCGATCAGTTATGGTGAAGAGAATGTTAGCATTAAAGTGAAGGCGTTGATTTACTGGTTGATCTATGTCCCTACCCTATGATCATGAGTTCTGGGTAGTGACCAAATGAATAAGATTGTGGATACATGTGATACAAGAGAAATGAACTTTCGTCTCTCTCTTAGAGATAGAGTGAGGAAAAAAAAGAAAAAGAAATAAAAATAAAAAAAGGGAGATAGAGTGAGAAGTTCAGTCATTCAAGGGGAAAACAGAGTAGAACCACTACTCCACACTGAAAGGCACCATTTGAGGTGGTTTGGGCATCTGACTAGGATGCCCCCTCAGTCAGGTGTTTCAGTCATGTCCTACTGGGAGATGGCCCTGGAGTAGACATGGGACACAGGACATGGGGCTGGAGAGATTATATCTCTCGGCTGGCCTGGGAATGCCTTGGTGTTCACATTGTTGTGGAGAGGTGGCTGGTGAGAGAGAGATCTAGCCCCATATAAGTGTCAGGAAGTGAACAAATGAATGAATGGATTTATGGATCAATGCGGATCTCACAGAGAATAAGGTAAAGGCATATCCAGGCTTCCAGCAGAACCACTATTTTTATATATTTCTCTGTAAGTGGTTGGAGCACGGCTATGATTGTTTTCTCAGTATTTAGCATTGACTTCAAACTTGTGGGGAAGGCAAACACCAGCTTTAGTTGTGCATAGAGGAGCATCACTGGTGATGATAGCTGGGTGTTTGACTTTGACCAAGCACTTTTCAGCAAGCTTCAGTAAAAGAGTCCACAATTCAAAGCCCAAACACAATGGGCTAGGTGACGAAGAAGAAAACGAGCATGCTAGACATTTTTTTTAACATTCATATGCTTTAACACCATGATTATGTCAATGTGTCAACTCTAACATCTTGAGGCCATCAAGGGAAAATGTTCAGACAAAAGCGTCTCAACTGTGGTCCTTTAATTCCATACCCATAAAATACAGTTTGAGTTTTCTTAGCCACCACATCAACCACTCACTAAATTTGGCTCCCTGCAGCTTCATCCACTTCCCAAAAATGAAAATCAAGTTGAATGATCACCATTTTGACACACTGAAGGACCATTCAGTGCCAATCGCAGAGGCACAAGTGCAAGGGAACAGAACGGTACCTATAACGGTACCAGAGCGATCTAAAAAAAAAAATAGCAGACACTATAAAAACAGTCAGAGAAGGACAAGTAAATGACTGTGTATGTGAGACACACCAAAGTTAAATCAGGTGAGGCTTTTGATATTTATTCTCAAAATTCTGATCAGAACTCGGTTCTTGTGTGCCTGTTTTTTTCTGATTTGTTCGGCAACTGCTTGCCAAAATGTTCCTTTTCCAGCCTGCACAGAGATTTTTTTTTTAAGTTCACATATTTAGCTTTCAGACATTGAGTGGTTGCTGTGACTCCCTTCGTAGCTTCACTGTATATTGGAAGCAGCATGAAAGGTCAGCTGTTGCTCTCATAAACATGCACACATCATAGCCTCAGCCATCACAGTTCATGATGTTTCAGGGTTGTTTTTTTTTTTTTTTTTTCTTTCAAATTGCTTCTGCCGCCAACTGTGGGGCCATGGCAACCTGATACACAGTAAAGATGTTTATGTTGTTCCAGGTACTGAATTATCTAAATGATGCACATTTTCACAAGCACG
>VUQJ01015093.1:1113-16170 GCA_015108635.1 Andinoacara biseriatus | reverse complement strand
TCTTTTATTCTGTGTTTCTGGGAGCAGGTAGCAAAAGATGTAGTAATAATAATAATGGTGACTTTTTGATCATATTCCAGGTTTCAGCACATCTCTGGCTCCTTGGGTGGAATCTTTATTCTCAGTCACATCAGGTAAACTTGTAAAATTTAGACTATATCTCATAACGGCATGGCTGGCTAGTGTGTTTCTAATACAGTTTGGACCGCCACAGAGTTTTTCTCTGTTTGTGGAAGGCTGTCAGTCCTGGGTGAGAAGAGGCCACCTTTATTTAAGGTGGAACTGGCTGTAAAACTTTGTGACAAGAGTTTGATATGTGTCGATGAGTTGGTGAAGGTCACTTCTGTCTGATGACCATTATACTGAGGCGAGTTGTCGAGGATATACTGAACTTTTCTGTTAGTAAGCCTGCTGTTTTTGCTGCTGTTAGCCTCTTTTAACTGCTGTTTGCTGGTGTTAGTGAATGTAACTTTGTTAGTCAGAGGCTTAATGAACAACCTCTCGTATGATGTGTGAACATAATCTGTTGTAAACTGTTTTTCAGAGGGAAATTGTGACTTTTAGGACACTTGAGCCTAATATATAGTGGCACAATCTTAGCTATAATGGTTGTTGCAGAGACGGGAAGGGTTGCACATCTAATCTGCTGATAGTAAGTAATTGTGACAATTATGAGAGTAAATAAGATCATTTATACATGTTTTTGTGTGTTAGAACCCTGACTTCAGTGGGGGAACATGGGTGCTTCCACAAACCAGCCTTGTACATTTGTCCATGTATTTTTAATAGATTAACTATGAGTTTATTTCTTGGAAGATATAATTACACACTATATATTTATCAGTACAATATCCTTTTTTTTTTCTGTTAAATAACCTCGAAAAATTACTGATACTGACTGTACCTTTTGAAAACCATAATATAACTGAGGAACATTTTATTGAACTCCTATGTGATCAGTATCAGTGGGACACAAATAGAAGTCCATGCTGAAAAGTTGTAGCGCTGATCTTTGTGTTTTTATCAGTTTCAGTGAAAAGGCATGGCACAGTTTAAATATAAAGAGAAGTGACATTTTAACATAAAAACAAACTGAGGTCCAGACAGATGTGAACTTTTGGTTAGAGACGCACTTCCTTTTCCTATGTAATCATCTCACTGTAGCTGCACCTTTCTTTTCCCCTTCAGCTCAGCTCATACATTTAAAAAGTCAGTTCACATTTGACTAAAACTGATGGAGGAAGAAGTTCAGATCCCAGTGGTACTTTGTGTACTTTGCACTGTTCATATCAGACTACATACACTATCAGGGCTTTTCAAAATGGGACTTTGTGGGTGTCTACAGTTGTAACCATGTTCGGTCCACATTTGTTTAGGGTAAAGAGTCTGCATTGCCTTACTTATATGAAGTCTGTGAATTTTCTTTGGCCCCAGGACTATATTATGTTTGTGGATTGCATGCCTTCATTATCGTCAAGAACACTTCTGTTGCACAGTCGTTAAAATTTTGGGGGCTGTGGTATTAGTGTATCCATTACACACGTTTTCTTGTATGTACAGCTTCATGTACAGATGTAAAAGCCCGCTTCTTTGTGTTATTACTTTCACTTCTCTGACTTAACAGGTGGAAAATGCTGTTGATATGTTTCCTTTGAACAAACAATTGCATCATGCAGTTACTCAGTGGTTGGTTTTGCTGATATCTTAGCGCTTTGGAGTCAAGTCATCACTGCAAAAGGACAATACAGATTTTTAAACCCTAAAAAAACAATTGCTGTTCTTCTGAGACGTTTGTTGAACACTGCATTCAGACACCATTTGCATTATTTAGGCAGAGAGAAGAGGCACTTCCTGCTGAAACCTGAGCTCTTGGGTTTGACAGAGGAGCTTTCGCTTGTATTGCTGTTGATATTTTCACGCTCTGCAGTTAATTTCTGTCTTGATTTAATTCAGACGTACCCTTGAAATCTGTTTGTTTATGGCTGGTAATATTTTCATGTTCTAAAAAATGGTTTTACTTTTTTGTCTTTGCCTGACACAAAATATGACAAAAAACAATCTTCCAATAAACCAACAAAATATGTTTAACACTGCCGATGTTAAAGTGTCCTGAAACCTCCCCTTTATCCTTCATTTCCCCTGAAGCTTATGGTACAGAATATGCAGACTGACATCAGCAGTTACATCAGCCACTTCATTAGCCTCTCTGACTGTTGATGGAACATTTTATGACTGTGTCAGAGAGTAATGAGCCAGGGGACTCAAACTGTGCTTATTTTTTTATTCCTCACAGGGGGGGAAAGTCAACCTATCTAGTTGTGAGTGGAGCTCACGTGTCCGACCCATTTGCTACTTCAGACATCCGGCCAGTATGTCCAGCGATCCTCCTCCTCCGTACCCTGGAGGTCCCAGTGCGCCCCTCATCCAGGAGAAGAACGGACAACCTGGTAATAAAGCTGAACACAGGATTGTGAATGTTACAGTCGCAGTCCTGGTGGTGACGTATGTGTGAGTGACTCAGTGTACTTCAAGAGAAAGTACTTGTGTGGCTGTTCCTGTGTTTACCCTCCTTCCAGATCATAACCGTTTCAAACAAATGTGATTTGCTAATTTTAAATCCATATTGATTTTAATGATTTACAGTCAATTTTCAACTCATACATATCTTTTGTAATGTCAATCTGACTCGGTTTAAATTGAGTAAAGTCTCATTATGGACCCTTTTCACTGCCTTTGAGTTACTTCATTGTAATACTTTCAGGTTTGATGAAGAAGCATAAATGTAAATAACAGCAAAAAAATAATGCTCTCATTTTTGAAAGCTTCAGAGGTGGGAGGCAATGAAGTACAAATACTTGTACTTTAAGTAGAATTTTCAGGTATTTGTACTTTATGTATTTATTTTTTTGATAACTTTTTATGTTTACTCCCTGCATTTTAACACAAATATTTGTACTTTCTACTCCTTACATTTTCAAAGCAGGTTCATTACTTCAGGTTTGAGGCGAGTTATTTAACATCACTATGCACCTTCAAACATCAACCTGATTTGCGCCTACATGGAGGGAACAGTAACACAGAAAAGACGATCTTATTGGCATGTTCTCCATCTCTGTGACATCCAAATAGATGAAAGAGGCAAAAAAAATGTAGTTTATGTACTGTATCATTTATAGCACTATACTCAGGGGTTAAAGTAGACCAAGTGCAGCTGTGGTCGCAGTACTTCAGCATCGAGGTAGCGCTACTGAAAAGGAGCGAGCATGCAACATTTATAAGAGCACAACAAATATTGGCAAACAAACTGCTTTTGTGCAATTGGTCACACAGTGTGTCTGCTAGCTAAAGGTCCAGCTGCTGTATTACCCAGAATGAGTGTGTTGTTACATCAAGCATAGATTCATTCATTGAATTTAACCTTTATACCAACTTTATACTGTGTAGTAGAAAGTAGAAAGTTGTGATTCTTTTCCCCACGTGAAGTAACTACAACCAGTCTTAGGGTACTAATTTTTGTGCTTAGGTGTGGAGGCAGAGTCACCCTCTACAATGTTGGCAACAAAAACTAGAGCTATGTTTTAATTCCCTTTCACTGCTTGTGTCCTACATAGTGACTTCATTAGAATTAGAATTTAGATTGGCATAACATTTGTGTTCCCATGTAGTAATAAAATTTGTATTAATATAGCACAAGGTTCAGTTAGCTTTGTACAAAAGCAAAGTCCTCCAAAGAGCTACTTTTACTTTCTTTCTTTGAGTACATTTCAGAGCCTGCACTTTACCAAAGTATTTTTTCACACAAGTATTTTTGCTTCTGCTTAAGAATGTGTGTAATTTTGCCACCTTTGGAAAGCTTTAATACATGAATGCTCTAATGAAATTGTGCATTACCTGCGTACTACTGCGGTCATTTAGTTCATTCCAGAAACTTTGTTGTCTTTGACTTGTACAGGACTGTCTTCAGTGCCATCTTTTTAATGTCTGCTGTATTTCAGAAGCAGTAAGGACTGCTCCTCTACAGGGACAGCCCCTTCCTCCAGACTACGGCCCACCACCTTATGAGGCCCCACAGCCAGGCTTCTTACCCCCACATGTCCCTGGAGAAGGTCCCATGCCAATGCCAATGCCAATGTCAATGCCAATGTCAATGCCTCCACCACCACAAGGTGCTGCAAACTATCTGCATAAGCAGATAAAGCATCACACTGCCACAATACATTATATAAAGACATCAGGGCATATTAGCTTTGATGTCCCTCAGCTCAACATGATGCAGTTTCTGTGTTTATAAACTCCTCAAAAATACCTGGCACTTCACTTTCATTACTAGGAAATAGTTTATTTGGGTTTGGCTTCAATTTTGGTTGGTAAAAGCCAGAAAACCACATCAGTAATAATGCAGACATGTAAAAGAGCTAAAAGCTACGTAGTGTATTTTTATTAATGATTCTGGTTGTAGACCAGTATTTTTTTCATTTTGGCTGTAAACACATTGCTGTTGAGGCTACGGATCAAATATTTTCTTAAATATTATGACTACTGTCGTTGATGCTGGCCCATTCTTATCGTTTTGGCTATATACTACACAGGTGGCCACTACCCTCCACCACCACCTGGTCATTTTCCTCAACCGATGCCAGGACAGATGGGTCCGGGTCCAGGTCCTGGTCACTTTGTCCACATGGGAGGTCACACAGCGACCGTCCTGGCTCCACCAGGAGCAGCCACCACTGTGACCGTTCTGCAGGGGGAAATGTTTCAGACTTCACCGGTGCAGACGGTTTGTCCGCACTGTCAGCAGGCCATTGTCACCCGCATCTCCCACGACATCGGCCTCATGAACACACTCTTCTGCCTCTTCTGCTTCTTTGTAGGGTAAGTAGATCATGGATTAGAAGCCAGGCAGAAAAGAGGTCTGATGGCAGCAAAAAGCTCTGATAGCAGATCGGTCAGCAAACAATTTTTTGGGATGGGTTTTGTTGTTGTTACACATGAGCAGCACCTAAAAGCGACAGTAGTTCTAAAATACACAGAATGAGGGCTTGGAGCCTCCAAATCATGTCACGGTATACACTGAACTTTTTATCCAACTTTTTATCTGAAAAATTAATATAAGTATTATTTTTAATGTCACTCTAGTAAAAAGACTAGCGTTACATAATTTTACCTCATTTAAGGGAGCTAAAACAATTTCTGCACATCATTGCACTAGTCCAGTTATGGAAGTGATTTTTGTGTGAGAACCAGATAAACAGCTGACTCCATTAAAGCTTTATTGTCAGAGTTATGTAATGGTCTGTTATTATTACTACTATTATTATTAACCTTTATTTAACTGCAGAGTGAAACTCTAGAGATTAAAAATCTCTTTTGTGATTAGCCTGTGTTTGATGGGTGGGATCAGGCAAACGTCTCCTACTTTTAGCATGATACTCTTAGCGAAATACTATTTATGTTGGCATAGGAATAAGTACACAAAAATAAAATAAATCCAGTACATCTTTCAGAAAACAAAACAACCCATAGTGTCTGTTAGTTTCCAGCTCACCTGTTAAGGCTGTAAGATACTTAAAAAGGACTTTGGAAGACAAAATTTTTGAATCTTCAGACAGCTGGTGTTCTTGACTCAATTAACTTTCTAATCTTGTCTCTTAAATTTTGCATAAGACTATACTGTGGTTTCTGTGACCTTCTGTTCTTTGCATATATTCAAATCAAGGCAGACAAGCAGATGGTGTATTTTTCATACTTATATGTTGCCATGTTCTTGACCCACTGATTCCTGTGTAAGAGATAAGTGTACATACAGTATACAAGCATGAGCAAGTGTCTGATTTTTTTGCTTCACCTTCTGCCCGTCTGCTCCTCATTTACAGCTGTGATCTTGGCTGCTGCTTGATTCCCTGTCTGATTGATGACCTCAAGGATGTGACGCACACCTGTCCTTACTGTAAGGGCTACATTTATACATACAAGCGTATATGCTAACCACGGACAGCTGGATGCTACAGAGACATGTACATGCACACACATAAAACCCCACAGCACCCCCTGCTGGTAGTGACAGCCCCCCCTCCTTTACATTTTCGCAAAGTGTTGTGTAGCCCTCTTAAATTGTAAGTGCAGTTTTCTCATTAGTTCACAGCATATTTTCTGTATATACTGTTCAGCCTACTTCTTTCATGTATTTGACATGTACAGTTCTGACTTAAGCATAGCGGGTGAAGGTGACCCAGAGAGCCACACAGGTAAATTTGTAATGTTTCGCATGTGAATGGGGGGAAAAAAAAAACTGGCCTCTGTCAGACAAAGCTGTGAAAATATCATCTTATTTGAATTCATCTGTGAATTTTGCTCAATAGCAAGTATATTCAGATATGCTGGGTTAGTCCTTAAGGTTTCCTTAAGGAATTTTATTTTGACAGTATAGTCAATATTTGCACTTTAAGTTAAAGTTCATGTTCCCCCTCAGAGGCATCATTTGTCTAGGGAAAAAGAAATCACCTATGCATCATTTGGTTTTTACTTGGGTTTGCTGTTAGCTGAGTGAAACCCATGATGGTTGCAGCTTTTCCGAGTTCGGTAGATTAAAAGTGGAGCTGGCAGACAGAGGGCTCGACTGTTACTGATGGACAAACACTGCACATCATCTTGGTAGTGACTTGTCCTCTTGCTGGCCAAATGTTGAGTCTGGGTTCTTATTTAAGATTTTCAAAATAAAGTAATTGCAAAACAAATGGAAAATTGTTTCTATTGGCACAGCATATTCATATTTGCCATTTCTGTTAAGTGTTTTTGTTATAAAGTTAATTTATTTTGAAATCGTTGCAGGTAGCTCTCACTGATGAGAAGTATAAAGTAGAACATTATAATTACAGTGGTGATAGCATCTTCACAGTGTTGAGCCTACTAACTTGGCATCAGCCCTTTATCACTTGCATTGCTCAGATACTTGTTAGATAACTACAGATAGCGATACTAAATAGTGAGCTCTCTGCTAGGAACAAGCTTTAAATAAAGGATTAAATCCAATATTATGATCCCACTGAATTTAATTCTAACAAATACAGTTCCACCATCAGCATGCCCGATCTCTCATGCACCGAGTGCAGAGTTTGCACGAGCCACACATCGAAACGAGTCATTTTCACTGGCTAGTTCCTGATTCTATGTGCATTTGTTTTTGTTTTCCTCGAGGCTAACAGAGCTCTGCAAGAAAATCAATGTGAAATTAAGGATTGCATTGAAATATTAATATGGTGTAATGTACACCATTGTTGTGCTGGTCTGCATTGCTCTAAATGTCTGATATGTATAACTATGTAAGTCAAAGATTTGTTTGACTGTTGTATACAGCTACTATTTTATCAATAAAAATCATGAAGGAAACTCGGTTTGTCATCCATAAAGTGAATATTTTAATTTAAATATTAAATGAAGCACAATAAGTTCTTTAGCTATGGGTGCACACAAAGCAGAAACACACAACTACAGGTGCAAAGGTGTCAATCTCTCCACCGGTGTCCACACTGAGCATTGCAGCATTTGTAAAAAGTGGTCATGGGTTCATCTGCTGATCGGGTCTGAATCTGCATGAAGTACGCCCGAGGATGCTCGCACTTGGGGCATGTTTCTGTAAACAGACAAGTACATTGGGTCAGTGGAGAACCAACGTTAGGGTTGGCCCATTTTGTTTCATTTGGTCTGGCCTCGCAGTATTTAAAGAGAAAAAAAAATCATGGACTAGTTTTTCAGCATCAGTGACGAAGAATATTCCTAATTTTGACAAACCTGTACAAAGCAAATAAGGCAGTTCTTACAATTTCTTTATTAAAGTTAAAGGACATATCCAGTCAATAAGGACAATAAGGATAATAACTAGCGGCCAATTTAATGCCATCTATTTTAATTAACTGGTCCAAATGCAGTAATGTCAGTTTTAATTAAAATAAAAAATTACAGTTCACCCAGGCCTTTATTTAGCCTGTAGTATGTGATTTGGGTTTGAGAAATACAAAGCCCAGCCTTGATATAGAAATGACACTTTTTAGTAACATTTGACATAACTTGACTCTTGACTATTCTTCCATTTTCCCATCTGTGTTGCCATTTATGAGGATTCAGCAAAAACGTCTTTACAACATAAAAATATGCTTCATACAGAATAATTTGTTGTATTGCATCAAATACTAGTAGTGCTGACAACTTTTATACAAAGGACCAGCATACAGCTGAAGACCATGCAGGAAAAATGCAGTCACCCATTTATTAAACACTAATCAATCATAAAGTTTCACCAGAGGCCGAGGAGAACCTGCAGAGAAGTTATGTACCCAACCTGCACTCAAGGTGGTGCAGTTTGACAAAATAAGCCACACATGTTGGCTCCTTAAATTGAAATTAAAAAAATTGAGAAACTCCTGCACCAACTGGTTCTCAGAATTTACAAATAATATCTGGTTTCAGAGGATTTGTGGAGAAGACTTGGCTTTTATGTTGATTACTGTAGCAGGATGAAGAAAAAAAAAAAGGACCTACCAAGAAATCATCCTTACTCTCAACAATACAGAATTTAGGGCTGCAAGTTGGACAGTTTAAAAGCTATATCTTTCTTTCCTTTTCATATACTAATAAAGAGCTTTAATCTATCTGCAGTGTTATTCTGTCACTTTGGCTGGGCCATGGCAAAACATTCGTTTTTCATCCATTCTGTTGTATTTGCTGGTGTGCTTGGGATAATTATCCCGTTGGATGACGTAATGTCAACCATCTGTTGGACAGATGGCCTCACATTCGACTCTAGAATATTGTAGCGCTTGTATTATTGTAGGGCCTTGAGGCGCCTGTTGTGATTGTGATTTGGCACTATATAAATTAGATTGAACTGAATTGAATACTTTGTGATATGACTCAATGACTGCAAGGTGCCCAGGTCCTGTGGCTGCAAAACAAGTCTGAATCATCACTGTGCTCAACAGCTGGTATGAGGTGTTTGTGCTGATATGCTGTGTTTGGTTTTCTTCAAACATGGTGCTGGGACTCTCCACTTTGGTTTCATCTGGCCAAAGGACATTGTTCCAGAAGTCTTGGGCTTGTTCAGACCTACTGTCAAAACATATGCTTTTATAGAGGCAGTCACACTTGTTAATGAGGACGTGGATTTGATTAGCAGCACCTGGCTACTACTTACCCTTTTAATTCCTGTGGAAGCAGTAAGAATGTACCAAATTTTCCACAGAACTGGACAAAGTTCTATGAAAACTCCTTTTCACAGGACTGTATGTTCACTTGAGCTACACCCCTGAAACCATATTTGCAGAACTACTAGATATTTACCCTAAAACTTCTTTAAAGTAGTTTTCTAGACAATGGAATTTTTTTTAATGGCTGCTCAAAAATTATGCTAGAAAAACATACCTTCATCCATAGAAATCCTTTTTTGGGGAAACTAATAATAGTAGGGACCTGAGATTTTGTATAATCCTCATTAAGAAGTTAATTTTATGATTACAAACTGAAGCCTACATACCACAAACTATTTTAAAGACACTCACCAGGAGTTGAGTCCACGTTTTCCCACGCTGCAGCTCCACCAAGAACGTCATCCACCTCCTTCAACTTCGGATACTTCCTGTTATTTACCTACAGGGTGTTAAACAGATATCGTGAGACTCTCAGAAACTACTCTAACGCTAATACAGGACTTGGTATATAATGGTAACCATTTCATCCTAACTCACCTTTCTCGTGATGTTATGAACGTACGGACAGGTGTTACATGCGAATCTCATGCACTTCTGTCCTTCCTCGACGATTAAAACGTTCCCGCAGGTTGGACAGAAAAGAAGCATGTTAGATTTTGAGCTATTAAACACCACTAACACACTGTCGTCGCTGCTGTAAACACTTTTGGTGCGTGTAGAGCAGCGGAAGAGGAGGAGAGAAACCGGGGTGCACCCAGTTTTGGAGCTCGGTGAGAAACAAAGGTTCATTAAGGGGAACCATGGCTTTTGAGCAACATGTCCTCGCCCGGTATTTTATTTGTAATGGACGCCCTTTGTTTACTTCCACAAGCTGTTCCAGTGAAGTAGTTTCAAGTGAAACGTTTATTTTTCTAAGTTATTATAAATTAAGCTGATAAACCGGACTGCCGCTTGTTTGTTGTAGATTTAGAGGCTGGCGGTGATGGAGGAGGAGGAGCAGGGTGCGTGTACTGCTGCTGCTGGAGCTGGAGAAGAAGGAAAATCACTAAAGGATCAAGAGGTGGTAAAAGAGGAGGATCTGACAGATACTTCAGCTCCAGATGAAGAGGAGGAAGATGAGGACACCCTTCCTCATTCAGAAATCCTGGATATTTTCGAGGAAGGACTTGCTCGACTCGTGCAGGATCCTTTACTCTGTGACCTGCCGATTCAGGTGCTCCATCCACTAGATGTACACGGGCACTGTATGCATACAGAGAAGACGTTTGCATTTATGGTCAAACGAGACATAAATGCAAATGTCTTCTATAACCCCATTGGTATAATATGCTCAAAAAAACATATATATGCACTAACTGGCCGCTCTTGGGTAAGCCTTAGTAGTACCAAATTGGACCCTTTTCCCCTGTGGAACCGCCTTAATTGCTTATGGCATCGATTGAGGAAAGTGCTGGAAACATTCCTCAGAGTTTTTGTCCATATTGACACGATAGAGTAGCCGCACGCAGTTGCACATCCATGATGCAAATCTCTTCTTCTCCCAGCATATTGAACCGAGAGCTTTGAATGGCTTTGGAACATGACAGCAAGTACTTTGAACTCAATGTTATGTTAAAAAAAAAAAACAGTTTGAGATGTTTTGAGCTTTGTGGCATGACGTGTTATTCTGCTGCAAGCAGCCATAAAGATAAACACATAAAGGGGTCATAATAGAGGGATGGACATGGTCAGTAACAATATTAATGTAGGCTATGGCATTTAGATGATGCTCAATTGGTACTAAGGGGCCCAAAGCAGGATGGATTCATGTTTTCATGTTCTTTACACAAAATTCTCTCTACCATCTGAATGTTAAAGCAGAAATTGAGATTCGTCAGACTAGGCAACATATTTCCAGTCTTCTGTTGTACAATTTTATTTAGCCTCTGTGAATTGTAGCCCCAGTTTTCTGGTCTTTGCTGACAGTAGTGGAACCCGTAATGTGGTCTTCTGCTGCTGTAGCTCATCTGCTTCGAGGTTTACACGTCTCTTCAGAGATGCTCTTCTGATTCCTTCTGCTACTTTCACCTGCTCCCTTATCAATAAGGGTCGCCACAAGGGGTATAGCTCTGCAATCCCAAAGATTTGTGTCCCCTCCTGGGATTCAAACAGGGTTTTTGGCTTGTCAGGTGAATGCGTAAAACTACTACACTATGGATTGTGGTTGTAATGACTCTTTGAGTTGAAGCAGTCTGGCCATTCTCTTCTGACCTCTGACATAAAAAAGGTATTTTCCCAGAGAGAACTGCCGCTCATTGGATCGTTTCTCTTTTTCAGACCGTTCTCTGTAAACCCTAGACATGGTTGTGTGGGAAAATCCCAGTAGATCAGCAGTTTCTGAAATACTCAGACTAGCCCATCTGGTACTAACAACCATGCCATATTAAAAGTTACTTAAATCACCTTTCTTCCCCATTCTGATGCTGAGTGATTGGCTGAGATATTTTTAGCAGCTGAAAAGGTGTGCCTAACTAGCAAAAAATGCTTTTACACTCTTTTCTTGGACACTGTGTTCATCATT
Source organism: Andinoacara biseriatus (assembly GCA_015108635.1). NCBI lineage: Eukaryota > Metazoa > Chordata > Actinopteri > Cichliformes > Cichlidae > Andinoacara > Andinoacara biseriatus. Next base: position 4,407 of record VUQJ01015093.1, on the reverse strand, counting down.
TAATCATTCCAGTCTCTGGACATGTGTTTTTCGATTTAGCTATTAAATATTTGCATGTTGTTTGGTTGCTAAAATGTCACTGGGGGTGGATTTAAACAGTAATTTGGGCTGGGAGTTATTTCAGGTCACTCTGCTCACGCAACTGTGATCGCTTATCTCATTTTTGTATTTTATAAATTTATTTAACATAATGTTTAATTTTTTATCATAGCTGTAATACCAGTATATAGCTGCACCCCAGCGCTGATATTTGTTCACGATGTTCATTCAAGAAGAAAGTTACAAAATTAAATAATCAGTCAGAATTTTTTTAGACACCTTTCATGCAGATCAGCATAGTTCAGAGTGCTTCACAGGTAGGTGGATAATAATACACATAGACAAACTTTAATGTCATTCTAAATTGCACCATACAGTGCGCATTAGAACGAGATTTTGTTACCGAGCAATACCGAGGAAAATGCAATAAAAAAAAATCATAAGCAATTTAAAATAAAAACAAAAAAGATGAAACATCAAATAAATCAAATGAAAATTAAAACATTGTATATTGTACTGTATGAGTAAATCAACATTAATAATTACAGAAAGTAAGCAAAATTATTGCTAGATGAAATAAAGACAGATATGTCATAATTTAAAAAAAATATATAAATGTCTAAATAAATGCAAAGGACTGCAACTAAAAATTAGGTTTAACAAAGAAAGTACATAAATGAAAACAAATTAAGACATGTCTATAAAGCATTATCAGTGAAAAGTCAGGGGGAAGTGGGAACCCATAAAAGTTGAAAGCTGCCTCCTTAAAGGTTTTTAGCTTTGGAACAACAAGCTGATTTGTGTCAGAGGACTTTATTTCTCCCAAAAAGTTGGGAAATTCCTGCATCACAGCAACCAAAACATCAGAAAATAACCTTAAACAAAAGAACATAAATAAACTAAAATAGCTTGTTAGATTTAAAAGATATGCTAAAGGGATTAAAACTTAACAGAACTCACTATGAACACACAAATCATTGCAAATACATAAGGCCAGAAAAACAAATGCCTACGCTCTAAAAATACAAGGCAAGGTGCAGAGTGAGTTTAAAGTACTCAGTTAAATTTTAAATGGCGTGAAAAAAAAATCAACATGTGTGTTTCAGTTGGTGTTTTGCCTGATAAAATTATTTAAAAAGATAGCTATGTCATGAAAATAAGTAAATAAAGGTTAAAACTGACTGATTCTTAATTTTCTCTCTCGGTCGCTCTCCCCCACCTTTCATTTGCCTCTCATTGACCATCCCATTGAGCGATTGCTCTCCTGCTTGCTATAATACCTTTGGCAGAGCTGACTGCTCATGGTAGGCTAAAATTCCACTCAGGCCACTCTGCATCTGATGTCATAAAAGCCCAAGACCACCATAAATTGCTTTTTTTTAAAATTAATTTTTGAACTTTTCATCTTTATTATTATAGTGCAGTGAAGAGGACACAGGAAAGCAGGAGAGAGAGTGACACAATTGGTGCCCCATAAATTCGTTTTTTTTTTAAAAAGAGAAAATCTCTTTTTTAAATTTCCAGTAAGATTATATATTTGAGAAAAAAACGTATGGGGGAAAAAAAACTGGATCATCATTATTAGGAGCATACAGAAAAAAGTATTGTAAAAGTATTATTGAAAATAGTTGCCTGAACTTTTTTTGTGTTCAGAGTAAATGATATGAATTTTTTTTTTCTTCAGGTAACTCTGGAGGAGGTCAACTCTCAGATTGCTTTGGAGTATGGCCAGGCAATGACTGTAAGAGTTTTAAAAGCAGATGGTGAAGTGATGCGTAAGTGTTGAGTCTGCCTTGTTTTCTGTTAATACAATTTTCAAATTTGTCTATCAAGTCTTTATTGGTCTAATAAAAAAAAAAAAATGCTTTTTTTCATAGCAATTGTGGTGGTGCAAAATGCTACTGTCCTTGATCTGAAGAAGGCTATTCGCAGATTTATGGAGCTGAAACAGCAACGTGAAGGTGGCGTGGAACATATCAGCTGGTAAATACGATCACAAACACAACAACTAAGAGGAGACAAAGTGTGAAGACAGACAAGCAAATACTTTTGGCAATATAGTGTATTAAAAAAGCTCACATTTTTACTCTTTCCCAATATTCTTTATTTACAGGAGATATGTTTGGAGGACGTATCATTTAGTATTTCAGGGCGAAAAGCTTGAAGGTGACAAGATGAGGCTTAAAGAGTGAGTATCAAATTAGCACTTCATTCGACAATGTTGGCAACATTCTTTGAGCGTTCAACCCCACTCTTTCTTTTTCAATTTGTTTATATTTTCAGCTACGGGATCAGAAACAGAGATGATGTGATGTTCATGAAGAGACTCAGGAAAAAGTGAAACCAGAACAAACAACCATTTGCTGCTCTCGTGCTCACATGAAAATACAATTTTTTTTTTTTTTTAAACTGTGGTTGTAGTTTTGGGTGTGTGCTCCCTCTTAAAGAGGCTTTGTGTAAATAAAATATTTGTAAGTTGTCCCTTTTATTCCTGCTGTGCAACTTTTTTTTTTGTGTAATTGCACATTTAGTACTGTGCAAAATCCTTAAGCCACCCCTCATTTCTTTATATTTTGCTTCCAAGGAGCCAGACTTTTTAATATGGTCATGAACAACATTTCTCCAAACTTTCTGAAGGACTTTCAAAGTTTGTCTGTGGGCGTTGGCTGCGTCATTAATCGACCATTTTCAGAAGATTGTTTTCGTTTTTTGTCAAAAATTATGAAATTATGAATACACTAATCAGACTTTGATTCAGCATTCAGTGCCATCCGACTGGCAGCAGCTTTACTTTTTAGCATGACAGTGATCCCAAACACACTGGCAGTGCAGTAAAAGAATACCTGCATAGAAAAACACTCAATGGGACACCATCTGTTATGGACTGCCTGCAGGACTCAAGCCTTTTGCACAGTTTCATTTTTTCTTTGGTCTTATATTTACATGCCTGCACTCTGTCCAAAGAGGGCAGTTATAAACATAACCTGATGATTTGAATATTTCCTGACAAAAGTGAACAGTACGCCCTTGTTGAACCAGTACCAATATTATATCATATACTGGACACAGCAGGAGCAGCTAGAAGAATTGGGTAATGCAGATATTTTCTATTATATAATGTTGAAATGTTTTTTGTTTTTTTTGGTAATGAGGTTATTAGATGAGATGTTAGATTAATGGTACAGCGGTATAGCAGTTAGATGCTTATTCAAAGTTTGTGTTCTGTGAGATCGATCAGATGATTGCTGTGCAACC
>VUQJ01015089.1:48296-62971 GCA_015108635.1 Andinoacara biseriatus | reverse complement strand
TCTTTTCTTATCTTAGTTGCCTGTTTCCTCTAATATTCTCACTTGTAATTCAGAAGTGTGCTTCTTGTGCATTGCATACTAGCACGTAGCTAATTACGTCTCATCTATATGTAATTATCTTTGCGTTACATTAAGCATATAAGACTAATCATGAACATGTTTTTTCTCTAAGCAATTTGTTCATATCTGAGTGAAAAAAATAGCTTACTGGTGAAAAGTTCCTGTTATAGAAAACAGAAATCATTCAGGTATAATGGCTTCCAACTTTCTTGAGGAAATACTTAATGGAGCTTATAACAGCGGTGACCTAACAGGATAAAACATTGATTGAAATTTTTATTTTGCAGCTAGGTTGTTTTTATAATTATCTAAGAATGGCTTTTCAAAACTCTTCAACTCTCTAAAACCTGTGTGACTTTTATGAATGACATATTTCCTTTATTTTTTCCAACTAGTGTCCTTTTCCTTCCTTTCTTCTTTTCCTCTGTTCCCCACTTTCCACATTTTGTAAAATGGTAAATGGACCGGTTCTTAGACAGTGCTGTTCTACTCTACTCTAGAGTATGTCCCATTCGCCCATTCATACTGTTTTCACTTCTGTTTTCTATGTCTAAGTGCTTTCTATCTAACATTCACACTCCGATGAACACATTCGGAGCAACTCTGGTTTCAGTATCTTGCCCAAGGGATCAAACCACTGACCTTTATCTCTTACCACAACCACCCCATGTGAATAATACTATTAAACATTAAGAGTGATGTGTGATGCCTGAGTATCCCAGACCTGTCTCAAAGGTCTTTTCAACAGGCCCTGAAGAGCATGTGGAAAATCTGCAGCAGTTACCTCCAAGGAGCCAGCTGTGAAGGCATTGCTGACATCTTTTTAAAATATCGAGTTGCTTGACCATTGCACAACTTACAGGCAGCCCAACTTTGTCACTGCCATTAAGACCTGTAGCACAGGGTTGGATTTTGGATGCTGTTTAAGTTACTGTTCTTCGCAGGCAGTCTAATCTTTTAAGATGACGACTGTGCTGAGAAATCTGTAACCTCATGGGCCGTGGTCAAAATGAATTTTCTTGGACTGAATTTCTGGTCTGTGCAGTTCATATTCAAAAAAATAACTTTTAAGATAACATAAAGCAGTACAATGCTTTTAATGTATTCAGAACTGTGCTTTAAAATTTTCTTTCCATCTGATATATGGCATGATGGTGCAACATTGTCCGTGACGTTGCTGTCGATTATGGCAAACTCATTTAATGTGACAGTGTGCCCCTGGAAAGAAAGCTTTCATAATTTTCTCTTTCCATTTGTTTTTGTGTTTGCATAAAATCACTTATGTAGCTGCAGCTCTAAAGGCCATTTTCACAGCATAAATTTTAGCATGGCACGGTGAGACACTTATGAATGAATTCAAGATTGTGAGATGTTCTTTTGAATCACTTAAGCCTAAATTAACAAGCTGCAGATGGCTTGCTGTGTTTTAAATGACATAAAGGTGCAGTCTGCTTTTATTTAGAAAAATGCATCAGGAGATCATGTGCAATGTAGGGAAGGCTTAGATGATCTGGCATCTTGAAAATGGCATTTGTCTTGTAAATGGTTAAGTTACTTATTTGTAATGGAATTTTATCTTAGTGCATTATTAATAATTTTACTCAAGTAAATAAATCCTCCTGTGACCACTGACTGAGGTACAGTAGAAAACTATTCCATAGAGGCATCCATCCTCATTTACTTTGACTGTCTGGGCTTAGGAGACAGAGGTCTCTGTACACAGTAACGCTGCTTATTCAGATTTGATAAATCCTTCCGAGTCACATCACAAAGTGAATACTTTGACCATTCTTACATCAGCTACATATGAATATTTTGCAGCCTGCCTCTAGACTCTAGAGGGAAATAAAAACTAGGGAATTAGAATTTCTTGCTGTTGCTTCAAGTAGGCTGCACATATTTATCATATTTGTCATTATTATTATTGCCATTCATGCTGGTGCAGTTATATGATGAGCCAGAATTGTGTAGGCTGAAAGCTAATTCAGCTGAGCTCCAGTATCCGGTGCAAAGGTTAAATTGTGAGTTTCAGGCACAATCACTCTGGCTTCTAGTTAGATAGAAAACATTCCAGTGACTACTATACAGTGAGCCTTTAAACCAACTGCTTCAGCTAGCTCCTTTCTGCCATTGGATGTAAAAGTGTGCTAGGGGAGCTATAAGCTGAGCAATCGCAGCTCTTCCAAGTTCCAGATAACGTTATATTTTTTTTTACAAAGCTCCAATGCGAGCTACTTATGACAGCTACTGAAAAAACATAAGCATGTACTTACAGCATGTGGTAAATCCATTGTGGCCCATCCATCTGAGCCTCCCTTGCATCAGAATAACCCTCACTACTGGGATTCCCACACATGTATTTCAGTACACACACAGAGATCTCCACACAATCAAAATACACAGAAAATACTGCCCAACTATACATGTGAGAAACTCTGCCTCGCTAAGATACTCTTTTTATGCCCAATTGCCAGTTAGCCTGATTTGGTGCAGCAGCTTCTTTTTAGTACTACTTAATTTTCAAGCCTTTTGTTGCGCCTGTCCCATTTTTTTTTTTATATTTGATGCCATCAAATTAAAAATGAGCCAATATTTTTCATAAAATAGTAGAATTCCTCTGTATTAACATTGGTTGTGTTTTCTATGTTCAAATGTCAATAAAATATGTTTTGTTTTTGTTTTGTTTTTTTCAAGATTCACAAGTCATTGCACTCTGTTTTACTTTTTTTACAGTTCACACAGCATCCCAACTTTTTTTTGGAACGGGAGTTGTAATAGATCCCCTTTGGAATGTGGTGGAACAGGAGACTGACATCATGGATGTGCAACCAACAAATCTGCAGGATTTGGATGACGCTATCTTTTCAGTATAAACCAAAATCTCTGACGAATGCTTCCATCATCCATTCATTTTCTATCACTTCGCAGGAGCAGCAGTCTCAACAGAGAAGCCCAGACCTCCCTCACCTTTGCACCCTCACCCAGCTCATCCAAGGGGACACTGAGGAGTTCCCAAGCCAGACATAATCTCTCCAGTGTATCCTGGGTCTGCCCTGGGGCCTCTTCCCAGTGCCCAGAACACCTCACCTAAGAAGCGACCAGGAGGTACTCTAACGAGATGTTTGACCCACCTCATCTGGCTCCTTTAGATGTGGAGGTGTAGCAGTTTTACTCTGAGTCTCTCTCAAATGAACAAACTCCTCACCCTTTGCAGAAAGCTCGTTTCTGATGCTTGAATCTGTGATCTCATTCTTTCAGTACCCAGAGTTCATGACCATAGGCAAGAGTAGGAACATGGTACTTATTGTGTAATGTCAGCCTACACATATGGAGATACAATTTTTGGTCCATTCTACCTACTGAGACCTAGAAAAGGCTTCTTATAAATCACTAGAAATGTAAAATGCTACAAAAAACAAAAAAAACCCAATCAAATTGCAACCAAAGAGGAAAAAGCTACATGATAATAAAAGACTGCACAGTCACACTGTGTGAACCAGTTTGTCTAAAACAAGCAAAAAGCCATTAGATGCTAGTTTTCAAGAACACGGCAGAACGTACCACTGAATAGCACATCATACGGACAAAAGCTATCAGCCTTACACTAACCACCATGCCACACCTGCACTCTGCTAATGGACCAGATTTAGGAAATGTCCTTCATAGCTGTGCTACATGCACAGACGCTGGTAATTTCATTTTAAAAGAAAAGAAACGAGCTTTGATGACAAGTAGCATTCACTATATGCCATGACGACCCAAAGGGTCAATTTAGACTGATTAAAGACACTCTTTATGTGCAAGGTATTGATTGAGAGCAGATAGCAGCAGAAGGCATAACTGATTCACAAGTCCCACATGAACAATAGTTTAGATGATGCATTTCTAAAGGAAAAGCTTTCAGAGATGTTTAATAAAAAGTTTGCGTCTACTCCAAGTTAAAAGCCAATAATTGTTTTGTGCCACTGCTTGAAGTTGGGTTTTCTATAAGACATGCTGCAAAGAGCTTCGTGGATTTAAACCTTCTCACAGATTTCTTAGACATAATCAGGCTCCTAAAATCGAGTTTTGGATCGAGTATTGTCAGTTTTTACTATGTTAAATGTGAAAAATGGAATTCCAGATGGAACTCGAATTCATTTGCTCATAAAGATGGAACAGTGAACTGAACGTGGAGTGTTGTTATTGAAACTGGCCCCACAGAGCTTACTAAAAAGTTAGGAGACTTGCAGGAAAGTGTTGTCCATCTTTTAGATTGTGGATCTGATAAGTAGGCAGACAGCGTACAGTGAGACACATCTGGGTCGCATTATAAAATAGAGAATAGTGCTAAACTTGTTGAATCTCAGAAGTTTCTCCATGACCTGAGGAACAGCATGTTCTCAAGGATGGCCCCAAAGAATGGATCTAAACTTTCTGAAAAGCTGAATATGCTTTCATGCTGACCGAGTGCCACCACTATATGGGGAGCCAGAGGTATAAGAACTCTGTGATCATGTCAACATAATAATCTTTTAGATAACAGCATCCTTTACTCAACCCAGTTTCCATTCATCATTTTAATAGCTAGAGTTAAGATTTTACTCCAAACTCATCACACTTGGGTAAGTATCATTATGCAGTGTGAAAAGTTAATGCTATGAAGCGTTGCATATTTTAACCCAAACCATGATCTGTTCCTTAAACTAAGAAATGTAACTTTTAGTGCCTGAACCTAACCAAGTGGTTTCTGGTGACCAAATCATTAAGGGTTAGGCCTGAAAACAAGAGAAGCTCAGTCTCCCGGTTGACAGGAGGTGTACGGTATTAATACGGCATCGAGGAACAGGACGGCCGGCACATTATTTGGAGACCTCAGCACAAGGACAGAACTTTGACAGCTCCTGGATTAGAAGATACAGTACATACAGATCATTTCCATGATTCCAATGTGAGCAGCCATGCAATACATCCTTACTGTTAAAAAAAAAAAGGTTGTAAGCGATTAAGACCAATTTCCTTTATCTGACACTGCACACTCATCAAGCATCCTTACTGGGAGCTGTGGAACCTAACAGAGAAGTTGTGAAGCACACTGAAGACTAGTGTGATGACTTGTTTGTCACTTTTTTCTTCATAGGTCACATGACCCATGGATGGAGTTGGAGCTCCCGGTGGACTGAGGATCATTTTAGCCTGCCGTAAACTTTCAGGTAGTTTACGTGCCACACAGGTGGCAACTGCATCAGGCACAGCTCTCTCTGCCACAGACTGTGTGCTCTTTTTCTCTGCACACCAAAGAAAGATGGTCACGGATGCTCATATGTAATAAAAATCTGATCTCATGAAAGCCCTAAATCAGCAAGTACAGTTGGGCTATAAGATTAAAAGTTGATTTGCATGAATAGAGTGGAACCGCTGAGTGTAGCTCTGTTTAACCTAAGATGCAGTATATGGGTTAGCATTGTCTTGTTGAAATATGCAAGGCCTTCAATGGAATAGGCAGTGTCTGGGTGGAAGCATGTGTTGCTCTAAATCCTGTCTATTCCTTCAATTACAGATGCTGTCTTTCCAGATGTGCAAACAACCACTTACATAGGCACTAATGTTCCTGAATACCCTCCGAGATGTGAGCTTTTGAATTGAGTGCTGATAACGACCCAGATGGTCCCTCTCCTCTTTAGACTGGAGGATCCAGCATCCATGTTTTCCAAGAAGAATTTCAAGCCTTGGTTTGTCTGCCCACAGAAGTTTTCCACTTTTCCTCAGTCCCTTTCAAATGAGCTTCAGTCCAGAGAAGACTCTTTTAAAGAAATAGTATTTAAAATGGTGCAGTAAAATGTCTCAGTTTAAACTTTTGAAATATATTCAATGGTCTCTTATAAATAAAAAATTGGGTTTATGAGATCGGCAAATCATTGCATTCTGTTTTCGTCCCATTTTTTTTGGAATTTGGATTGTAATTTTATAGCTGGCCTATTCTTGTTGGGTAGTTTTTTGGGTTTTTTTTTCTGTGGCATAAGTGCTGAATATAACTGATCATGAGCAAAAGTCCTCATGGCTCCTGAGCATCTCTTCTACTCCCTTTTGAAAAGTACTTGTCTAAATTAAAGTCTGTCATTTTCCTACTGATTACATTGTTTCCTCCCTCAAATCAGTGTCTTCAAGTTACCCTTCTCACACCTGGGTCTGCTTAAATGACCATCTTATACAAAAATAGTCTGCGGGCACGTACTACACCTCTGGACAACAATTTGAGTTTTACTGTGCAATGATTGCAGTAGCATGAGTCAAGCAATGCTTCTCAAACTTTACAGATTGTGAACTCTTTAAATGAAGCAATGCTGGCGCGCAGTCTCCCATTGAAGCATAATGGTGAAGTTTGATAATTGTTTCATTCAGTTAAATATCAGGGGAGCTCTAGAACCAGAAAATTAGTATATTTGTGATATGTCTCTTCTAGCCTAGACTTGAAGTCCCTCCCTTTCTGGGATGAGGCAGAGTACCATTGACATGTCGAGCGTACAAAAGCCTTACTGTGGCCTTTTGTCAGCTGTCCAACATTGATCAACATCTTCATCATCAGAAGACCAACTCTACAACCAGCATCCTTAGAGGGAGGGTTAGTGGCCTAAAGAAGACTGAAAAATATAGCCTGGTGTAATGAATCTCCTTTTCAGATGGTCAGTTCAATTGACTTCATGTCACATGGAACAAGCATCTTAAACTGGTTTGAAAGTGATGATGTCATGCTGCTCTGTTAACATAAAGCAGGAGTATCCTGTGGAATCTATGAGACCAAGAGCTAAGGCTGCTTTAAGAGCAAACCTCTCCTATTAGTATGGTGTTCCTAATAGACTGCTATATAAATGTAAACACAATCTTTCCATCTATGTCAAAAATACTCACACACTTTGCTGATTGCTGCTGCAAGATTTACCTTGTCATGAGAGGCATCAATGCCTTTGGAATTTATTGACGCCACCAATGATGAACTTCCCGCTTGAAGCCACAAGATTACATTTATATCTTTTTTAATCATATCTGCGAGGTATAGCTGGGAAAATCATATTTGCACACAGCAATCAGTGCCACTTAATTTGTGAGCCCAGTGGACAGGATTATTTTGCGCGCTGTTTGTTTGCGTACATGCACAAATCTTGGATTGATTAGAACAACATGCTCTGGACAAATGAGTAAAAAAGTTGGGGACCAACAGTGTGCAGAAAATGAGATTTTAAATTGTCTGCATGCAGGTTCCATAGATTCATGTGCTTCGAGTACCGCTAAGTGATTTCAAGTTGATTGGAACTGTCCCTGCCATGATGAATGATGTTGGGTAATGAATTGATCACAATCAAACTGTGTGCAGCTCCGGGTGTAGGGAGCAACTTACAGTAGGGCCACCGAAACTCTAATCCCTTATCACCTGTGCATCCATCGGATAAAGTGTAAGGTGATTGGTTGCCCTGCGGCTGCTGTCTAATCAATCATGGCTGGGTCAAGTGTTTGAGGCTGCAGAGTGTAAGCCTAAAAGGGTCTCCAGGGGTGTTAATGCGAAAGAAGAAAGGCTCTGATGGAATCTGGGCATACTGAGCACAGCGAGAGCTTTCTTTACCCCCTCTTAGCTACTGTCACTGCAGGTGTACCATGAACTGTCTTTATTCGACCTCACAGCCTGAGCTAACAAGCGTGTTTGTTTCTGAACTGTTTGTTATTTTCCTCGCAGCTGCCCAAAAACATAAAAGACACCAAAAAAAACATATAGAAAAAGCTTTCTGCTGGGAGCCATTTTTGAAACTCTGTACAGCCGAGGAATAAACAGGAGGTCATCCGAACCGCCAGTGTGATGGTGAAAAATAAAAGTTTTCAGCTTAGCTCAGCCGTGACAAATTGAGACTCTTGGCTGTGTGACCTGAGTTTGACACACCATCTCTCTTTATGTTTATATACCCATGGTGGCCCATTCAGTAGTGTGATCTGCAGTCAGTAACCTCTTTAGTGCCTTTAAACCTGCTACTTCACATCAGTTACATGGTTGGACATGAAGCTTTAGAGGAAGCTCCTGTCACTTTTATGTTTAGGCCATGCTTAGTTCCTCCATGTTTACTCATCAATATTCCAAGTTATTAGACTGCATGAAAGCCAAACCATAGCTTCATACAGTGCTCATGATAATGTGATGATCACTGAATTTTGTAGTCATGCTGTTTACCTTCGTACATCAGAAATCTAGATGATCTGCATGCATCTGTTCTATGTGAGAGGTCTGGCTCCCATTTCTGGGAAATACTTTGCTAACAACCACGGAGCATATGGTGAAGATGCAGGAATGCTGATCATCAGAGATTATTTTTGTGTTCCAGCATTATAAATAATCAGAATCCAAATTTTATGATGCTATCAAGAAATGCATACTGGAGCAATCCACAAAAGCAGATGGCTTCACTGTGGGTTCCCTATAGTTAGGAAGGTATTTGTCAAAATTTCAGATTAACTGCTGGTTCCAAGTACCAGCTTTTTTATTTTATTTATTTATTTTGGTTGAGTCCACCCACATTTATCTTTTGCCTGCTTTCTTTTCACTCTGTTGCTACATTTTTAAAAAGCAGGGGTCAGCTGCATGAATGTTGGTATAGATCCAACTGTGTCCTTAAAAAATGAATGCATTTAAAAACTGCATTTTTCTAGCTGTAGGTACTGCTTTAATTAATCATTTGAATACAAACCAAAACATGTGCATTGTTGAATGCACAGCAAGGATGAGGGCAGCAGAATGAGGGCCTGCAAACTCTTGTCTATTTCGCGCCGCACAGCTTTGTGTGGAAATTCGAGAGCATCCTTATGCAGGATCAAAACACACATCAGAGTATATGCAGCCCTAGAGCTTGGTAACTTGCTATAAGATTTCCAGTTAAGTGACCATAAAGTGACTGCTCTCTCCTGCTCAACCCTAGCTTGGCAATTTGTGACCATGTACACTTTTCTTCCCCCGAACATACTCTGCCAACCAGCAGTTCATCTTGTACAGATTAAAAGTTTAATCTTTTTTAATTGATTAAATTGTGATAATCTGATTTTCCTAATTATGCCAAAATGTTCAGATATAACGTTCATGCATTAACTTTGACAAAGTGATTCATTTAAGGTTCTCCAGCGCTATCTTGATTGAATTATGTGTCAGTTTTCTGAGACTAATCTGTGTTGCATGCGCACCAGGAGAACACCAGAAACAGAGCACCTCCCAGAAATGCTCAATTTTGATGTCCCGCATCAAGAAATACATGTTTGCTTTCAGGATCCATTTACACTAAAACATTTTTGACATCAGATACTGACACCCTAAGATGCTCAGACAAGAACAAACTAGTACCAGTCTATGTTCTGTTACAGGGTCCGTGGGTGTGTGTTTCACTGAGCATATAATTTGCATACAAGCCGTTATTCTTTGTCTCCAAAGTGTCTTTGTTTTCTATCTTTTATTTTAAAATAATGAAATAACTTTGGTTATGGAAGCATTCATAGACAGACATGTAGCTGTGGGATGAAACCACCACAAACCTGGCAGGCTGCACTCTAAATGAGTTCAGCCACAATTTGTGTTGTTACCCCGACCCCAGAGGGTGCAACAGGGTACTGCTTTTGCTTTGTTTGTTTGTTTGTTAACAATATTAAAGCAAATGTACCAGTCTCATTCATAGCAAATTTGCATGAAAGATGGACCCCAAGATCACTTGTTTAAATTTTTGCCATAATTGCGTCAAGGTCAAAGGTCAAGTTTTTCTGAAAATCCTGTGAACGTGATAACTCGAAAACGATATGAGGTAGGATGTTCAAATTCACACCATAGATGCATCTACTACAAATCTTGGAGTTTGAAAGCATCTTTTCATACTTCAAGTAGGTTTAAAAGTGAAACTCATCTGAAACTGATCTGGATACTTTATCATGGGAAACTCTATTTTATTTTTAAAATGAAAGTTATTTTAGTTCAACCTTTTAAATCTTGGAAATTTATGGGCATGGACAGCAGGACAAATATGTCTTGGTGATTCATTCAAATCAACTAAAATGGGGCAGGGTTGGTTGTGCACTTCATAAGACATCAGGCCCTGTTTCAGGAATCATGCTCTGAGTTGATTAACTCTGCGATCAGCAACTCCCAGTTCCTCTTTCCAGAACAGCTGATCGGAGTAAGTTAATCAGCTCTGAGTATGTTCACCTTGAGTTAAGCACCTGAGTGAGTACAGAAAGAAAGCCATCATCAACGGAGCGCGTTGGCAACGGGTAAATATAGAGTAGAGCCTCCATTTTATTTCAGTGGAGCGAGGAATACGAATATGTGTCAGTGCTGACCATCATATTTATGGGAAGAAAAGAGAAATTTTAATTCGTTTGGTCTGGTCTTCACATCTGGTCTTATCATCATCATAGAATAAAAAAAAAATATCTGAGAGAAAATAAAAATAAAAATGGAGACAATCAGATAAGATACAGATGTGTGTGAATGTTAGCTAATTAAAGCACTTCGCTTAATTACACATGGAAGTGCTTGTGTAAATGTAAACGTGTTGTATAAGCGCTTTGAGTGCTCAGTCAGAGTAGAAAAGCGCTATATAAGAACTAGTCCAGGTGTGCACTGTAAAAAATATATAGCATTTATTTATTCCATTTTTGGGAAAGTCATATTTGAGGTTAAATATCTTTGAAACAGTAGCCAATCAGCTATTTCACTGATCGTACCTGGAGGCAGCTCATCAAAATCCAAACGGTACATTTTGTCAACAACAGACAACTTGTAATAGTGAGAGTCCCCCACAGGCCCACTTTTCTAGATTGTAAGATCAGCCACAGTTTATAAACTGCATCGGAGGCCATCTCACCGAGTAGTCTGTATGTTCAGACTGATGTACTTCACACTAGGGAGATTAGTATTAGTAGGGATCCAAATAGGTCCACTGCTAACTTTAAATTAACTGCATTTCATAAAAAGAACATCGCACCGACAGTCAAAGTTGGTGGTGGCAGTGTGATGGTCAGCTTTGCTGCTTCAGGACCTGAACGACTCGCCATAATTAATGAAATCATGAATTTTGCTCTCCTCCAGGAAATCCTGGAGAAGAATGTTCAGCCATAGGTTCCCATCCTGAAGCTCAAGCCCTCTTGAGTTATGCAGCAGGACAATGATCCAAAACACACCAGCAAGTCCCCCTCTAAATGGTTTCAGAAAAGACCCTTCGATGTGGCTGAATTTTTAAAATAATTTTGCAAAGAATAGTGGGCCATAATTCCTCCACAGCAATGTGAAATCAATTATTACAAAGGCTTGGTTGAAGTTCGTACTGCCAAGGGTGGCACAAGCAGTTATTAGGTTTAGGGAGCAATTATTATTTTTTCATGTAAGGTAGGTAGGATTGGAAAGCATTTTCCTTATAATAAATGACATTATCACTTTAAAACTGCATTTGATATTTAATATTAAAATATTTTTGGTGATCTGAAACACGTGTGACGAATAGAAAATTAAAAAAGAAATCAGGAAGAGGGCAAATACTTTTTTACAGAATTGTAGCTGTACTCCTTGCAAAAGAGTAATGTGTATTTTATTGTAGCATTCACTAAGAATGTTTTTGGTTATTAGTGACACACACACACAGCTGCAGGCCACAGTTAGCCCCCGCCTGCTTCTTTAGTGTGAAGTCATCCAGTTCAGTGCCTGTTTCCTTATAGCATTGGGTTAAGTTGGCTCCAAGACCCATCAGAGCAGACAGAGCTCATTAAAAACTCACAATTTTAAAAATCTGCTTTCATGTTGCGTTACACAGTGAATCAGTGCTGCACCAGTTTCTAAGCTGATCTTCTGTCAACTTTCTCCTATTCACAGTTTTCACATGATGGCACATCATTACAGGAATGTCCACCTGGAGGCTGAAACAAGGCTTCTTGACACTCTTTTCATCAGGTTTGTTTGTAGATAAAAATGTTTATAGTTGTTAAATTGGATGCACTAATTACTAGCCTTCTGTTGGATTAAGCCAGTGCACGCAAGCACACTTCCAAATGGTGCTCATAAAGCGCCATCACCATATCAAAATATCCTCCATCATTCTCATGATGGGTCATTTAAACTGACACTGGAAATAAGTTTTAATTAGACAGCATAACCATTTGTCTTATAACCTACGGATCGATCAATGTTAGATAGACGCGGCACAGTTTTTGTCGTTTTACCTCTCTGCACAACCATAAAGGATTTTATCTCAAATAATCAAGACGTGATTAAAGTGGAGACTTCAGCTTTAGGTCAAGGACTTCAACAAAAACATGGCATTAGCTGTTTAAGAACAGTTAACGCTACATATACACACTGCTTGTGCATACTGACAACTCTACAAACTGTTTTGATTAGTTTTGAGATTCAAGTGAGAAATACATCAACGCAGCAACAAATATCCTTGGCAGTGAAGCATGTGTAGAAACAATAGCAGTGTGTACACAAACAAAGAGAGGGGCTAATGTGGGTGGGGAAATGCATTACTGATTTGAGAATTGCATTAAGAGAAGCGAGAATGACTTTTCTGCTGTGAGAATTGTACCAAAGCAATCGAGAAAAGCTGTAAGCGACTTTGAATAGGCACATTTGATGATGCCAGACGGGCTAGTCTGAGTATTTCAGAAACTGCAGATCTATTGGGATTTTCCCACACCACCACCTCTCGGGTTTACAGAGAGCGGTGTGGAAAAAAGAGAAAATATCCACTGAGCGGCAGTACTCGTGTATAACATAACTGTAGCTGGAAGCAGCTGGGTTAGAGCAGCAGAAGACCACACTAGCAGGGGGCTTACAATAGTCAGCTTAAAGTGGCCTGTGGATGCATATGAATAGTGTCTGCATGTGCCATGACATCCACCTGTGATGCAATACTGAGAGTGTATTTCTATTTGTTGCAACTAAACCTCTGAGAACGTGTTTATGTTTGCTTTTGATTGAATGGCAATTTCACTGCCACCACTGACAGTGTGTTAGTGGCCTTGGTCCTTCATACATATTTCAATATTTGCTTCAAACTTCAACTGAAAGCACTAATGCAATGCTGGAAGGTGCGAACTGTTTTGATGGGTTATGAGCTTAACGTGAATATTCTCTGCGTAAAGAAAATAGCAGTGTGTATAAAAAAGGCTAATGTGGGTGGAGAAATGTTTTACTGCATAAATTCATAGAAAATAAAAAAATAACAAAATAGATGTGTTTGTTTTTGTTTTGTTTTTTACACATTAGCCAAGGTGTTTTGAAATTTTAGGAAAGAAAAGTTTTGCAAAAACATTTTTATTTTAGACTCTAGCCTGAGGCCAGCATGGTGGCGCGGTGGTTAAGGTGTGGGTTTGAATCTGCCTGGGCCTCTCTGTGTGGAGTTTACATGTTCTCCCCATGCCAGGGTTTCCTCCCACAGTCCAAAGGCATGCAATTAGTGGGGTTAGGTTAATTGGTGATTCTAAATTGCCCATCCAAATTTGAATTCATCTTACCACCAAACAGTTCACCACTTTGTCTCAGTCCATTTTAAATAAACTTTGACCCAGAGACGACAGCAGCATTTCAGGATCATGGTCGCCAAATTTAAGACATGGCATCCAGGGCATAGTCGGAGTGCCATGACGGTGCTGAATGTAGACAAAAAAAGAAATAAAAATAAAAAAGTAAATGAAAAGCACAGCACTGTACTGTAGAACACAGTTTCAGTTTGCATCATCGTGTCTGTGTGTGGGGTCCAGCCAGAGGACCTCATCCACATCACAGGCAATGCGGTCTCTTTGCCAGGCAAGGGGACCCCGGCCCCAGTGCCAAATTCAGCCTTGACAAGACTCTACAGTAAATATATTCTCTCTGGTGTAAGAAGAATACAACTTCCACTTCCACGCAGAAAAAAAACACCCTTCTATTGGATTAAGGACGGGGCAGTAAGATGCTCATGCTGGTTGTTTGTGAACCTCTTGTGTATCTGGACGACACGGTGAAAGTTCCGTGTCCCAAACTATGACTATGACAAGGACATGGTGTACAGTGGTTGGACGTATTTCATCGGTGATGACTGTTCTCGGTCTCGGTCGCTCTCGTGCCCTTCCTCCTTGTCCGCCACCTCTCACACACACTCTTCCTCCTCTGTCTCTCTGTATGTGTCCATTGTAGATGGACCGACCAGTTGGTCTGGTCACATCATTTGACAAATGTGTGTTCAATTGTGAGTTGCTGTGTGTAACAGCTGACAGCAGTGTTGGAGTTGTGTTTGCGTTCTGCTGCCAGTGTTTGAGGTTCAGCAACACACGCGTGAAGTGTGTTTAGTGACTGAGAATGTTGTTGCACAAAAGAAAGTGATTAAGTTGCACCGGATGTGTCAAAGTATCTGAACTGTGTTTGCAGTTTGGCCAGAAGAGTGTGTGATTCAAGAAGTTTGCTTAGGCTTCAGTGGATTTGGTTTAGGGAATGGGGTTTAGTGTTTTAGCAACTGTGAAATACTGTAAGTTAAAAAAAAAATAACAGACAGTCCAGTAAAGCCTTCAGAGGACTCACTGGCTTAGTTTCAATGGCAAATAAATCTGTAAGTCATCTGCATAAAAGATGCCATGCTTTTTAAAAA
>VUQJ01015089.1:26594-42380 GCA_015108635.1 Andinoacara biseriatus | reverse complement strand
GAGGGGGGAGAGAAAAAGGAGAAAAAAAAAAAAAAAAAAAAAAAAACTTTTGATGAGTCATTCTGATGAGTCACAGTGTAAAATAGAAGAAAAAAAGAAATCTAAAAGCTACAACAATAAGTTTGAAAAAAATCAAGTCAGGTCATTATAGCACTGACAGCCAAGTGTTTGGAACTACATGCTCTCAAAATCCTTTTTCCCATGTACCACAAATTTATGCTTTATTATGAATATTTTGGGGCATAAGTTACTTATTCTTGGTTATATTGCTACACTATGTGTAGAAGAGTCTCCTCTGCTGAATGCAATAGATTTTATATTACAGTAGTCTAAGAACCACCTGACACACCTGACTACCTGTTTTTTCCAGTCTATAGTTCACAGCTAGGGTGTTTTTTTAATGCTATATTAAATTGAGTTGTATTTTAGCGAAATGCTAACAGTAAGCACTGAGTAAGCTAACATACAGTACAATTGATTTTATTCAATTTAATTTCACATGGTGGAAAAGGTTTAAATATTCAAATACGGTCATTTGAAAAAGACAGAAACTAAGGAGCGATTATTGTTTTCACGCAATTAGGATAAGTGAGATTCAAAATTGGGAAGATCTTGAATTTCTACTTGTGAATAATCTTTCTTATTGTAAAGATGTAAGAGCCTGAATGCTCCAGACCAACAAACTGCCAAAACTTCAGCTTTTATAGAGGTGGTCACACATTCACAGGTTCTGGTCATGTTTCTCCCTCAGTGTGCCTGCCTCCCTCGTGTCAAGGCTCCTGTGGTTAGGTCATGTTTGTGTCTTTAGTTATCGCTTACTGTTTTAGTCTGTGAGTCAGTAGTCTTTGTGTTTGGCTTTAAGTCTCCCTTCCTGTGCCTCGTTAGTGTCAGTCTGTTCACCCATTCTCCCAGCTGTCTCCACTTCCCTCATTATCCCTTGTGTATTGTCTGTTTTCTTTTGCTCCATGTCGCGTCCTTGTTGTCGTCATCATCGGCTCCTGCCCGCTGTGTGCTCTCTGTTTGTGGTTTGTAAATCTGTTCTGCTGGCTCCCGTCCAGCTCTGTCTTGAGTTCCCAGCAAATAAAACTGATGATAAAGTCCGTCCTGCCCTGAATCCTGATTTGGGGCCCTCAAACTTTCCTGCCACAACGTGTCATATTCTAACAATCTTTTTTTTTCTTCTCTTCTGCCTTATAATGCACACTAGATTGTCTATGTTGTATATTTGTTAAGGATGTTTGGTTTGTGCCTTTGTTTGCGTTAAGTAGTCTAGTGCTGCTATACGTACTGTAGAGAGAAAAAGGCAGATTGGACTATTTATAGATTGCATGCTCTGGTGTTGCTTCTCTATTGTTATGAACAAACATGTTATGAACAAAGCATCAAGTGCAAGGTCTAATCAAGAACTTAATTTCAGCAGGTACAAAAAAACCTTACATCTTTCCCACTTTTTTTGTGATTTCTCCGAATCTGAGAGAGCCTTTTGAATTCACTATGAAAGGCTTCTTCAGTAGTCCAAAGTAAGAAGATAACTGCCTTTGTTCTGACTTTGCAAATGCTCATATTCGCAAATGTAAACACAATTAAAGCTCCATTTCTCACAGTGAACTGATTGTTGCCGGTGTTGAAGCTGACTGCAACAAGAATGAGGTTTCAGGGGCAACAGAGTTTTTGACCCCTAGATATGTTCTGTCATACTGCTAATAGAAAAGGGCTCGACACATTATTTGCATATTTTACACCTGAGCAGTGACACACACAGTGAGTAATTCACTCATCTTCCAACAGCTTCACGTTCTGCTGATTCACAGCTGGTGATGAGCAAGTTCAAAAACATAGCCCCGATCCAAATGATCATCAAGGAAAAAGACATTAATAAGAAAACCTGATTCTTGTAATACTAGCAAAAATCTCCATGAGGCATCTTTAAACCAAATTTATAGATTTTAAAAATGCTTTAAAATAAAATCAGATTTTTTTTTTTAAAAAGGGAGGATTTAAGTAGATATTCAAAGGGGGAAATTGTTAATTGCTGATATACTGTAGACCATTCCAAACTTTAACTCTTAAATCCATTGTACAAGAAGGAAACAAGCACTAGTCTCCTGACTGACAAACCTGTGGCACAGGTGTTAGAGTCAGAGAGCTAAGTAAGCACTAACTAATAATCAACGCTCAAAGAAAAAAGCCACAGATGACATGAGGAAAACGCAGAAAGTTCATTTCACGGAAAATTCCAGATCCTCTAGAATCAGAAACCGTTAAAGACCTCATGCGAACGGAATCGCCGACCTGAAATAGATTATTTTTACTTGCGTGTCACCAGTAAATGAAAAGATAAAGAGACACCTGTAAGAAAAGGTAAAATCAAAAGGTGATGTTGGAAAGCTACCGGTAATAATTATGTTTCATGAATATAAAATCATGAAATGTATGAACAGAATATGTTTCCACATTAGTGGAATCCAGAAATTTATATTTAACAGTAAAGTATTCTATAAAAATTGTTTCAGCATGTAGTTTTACACATTTTAGTCAATATCAGATGCAAATAGAGGTGCTGTATTTACTTCAGTTGAATGTGAAAATAAATAAACAGTTATGTATATCATCATGCACTCAGTTCTGTGATCCAAATGTGCTTCCTTCGACTACATGCATGCGTCATGCAGTAAGGGTTTCTGGACACAAGCGCAGATGCAGGAACAAAAGTTCAGGCGGTTCATTGAAAGATAACAGACAACAATGATAATGTGATTCCAGAACCCAGCTCTCAGGCTTCACTCACAAACACTCTCCTCTTAGTCTCTACAAATTCCTCTCTCCCAAGGTAAGGGGCATCTGAACACAGAAACAGTCGACATGTTCGCTTCTTTCACAGTACTCATGGTGGAGAGCCAAGTTTGGATACCGCATGCGCTGCAAGGATCTGGCGTTAAATGAGGGAAAGTCTTCCTCTTAAATAGGTCACTGTTGATGAGCTCTAACAGCAATCAGGTGTGTAATCAACAATAATACAGGTGTGGAGCCTCCAGAGTGCCACGAAATGTTCTGCTTTGGAACATCGGTCACGTACGGTTAGTGGTGGTACCTGCCAAAGGAGGTAATCCGGTGATGGAGGTAATGGCAATACGGGACAAGAAACACCCAGGGACTGGTAAAGGATGGAGGAGACTTGCTGGGGGTGAAGTAAAAGATTTGCTTTGCAAAAACTGGAGAGGCAGTCACATACTCCTTTATATCCACCAGTAAAGTAGGATTCTCAGAAGTGGAGACCCAGAACAGTAAACAGGCCCACCTGGTTTGATGTGCATTTAGTCTTTTAGCCAGTCTGAGGTAGGCCAAGTTCTTATGATCAGTCCAGACCACGAGTGGTTGCTCGAAGGCCTTGAGCCAGTATCTCCACTCCTCCAATGCCATCTTAATGGCTAGCAGCTCCCAATTCCCAGCATCTTCTGCTCTGTAGAGGAGAGACAATGAGAGAAAAAGGCACAGGAGTGTGTTTTTCATTATGCTGCTGAGCACTGATGTCCATGATGAATTGCTCAGATGTTTTGCGCTGAATTAGGATGGGAGCAGTTGTGAACATCTCTTTGAGTGAGCAGAAAGCCTGTTGTGCTCTAAGACCCCAGCGGAAAGCAACCTTGGAAGAGTTTAGACTGGTTAGAGGGAGAGCGATCTTACTAAAGTTATAACTGAGGTGCCAGTAGAAGCTGGTGAATCTTTACAGTTGCTTGTGATTGGGGTGGATCCAATTTTACCTGTTCCTTCCAAATGACAAAACCCAAATAAGGACACTGTTTTGACATGGAAATTACATGTTTCTCCTTTAACTAACAACTTATTCTCGAGGAGGCGGTGTAGTACCCGGCAGACGTGCTCCACAAAGTCTTTAGAGAAGATCAGGATGTCATCGAGACAAACACAAACCGGTTGAGAAAGTGAGCTGAATGAAAGGAGCTTCTGTCTTCTTCTCAAAGACTTCAACCTTTTCATAAAGACCCACCTGGTCAACCCCAAGAATACCCCTGAAAACACTTTTGTTGAGCTCCCTGACACAGTCTGTAATCTTACATCACTGAGGACAGGATACTGGCACTTTAAAGAAACCTTTGAGTCAAACTAGTTACAGTTACGAGCGCTATAATGATCTGGAGTCAAATGAGGTAAAGAGGGAAAGCCTTCCTCTTAAATAGGTTGTTATGAAGGTATTTGAAAGTTTTTCTTTGGACACGGACTGCTTTCTCACTAATTCTTAGTCTTGACCATTTTCAGAGAGTTTGTTTGTTTGTTTGTTTGTTTGTTGAACCACTTAACATTAACTCGAGGGATGAACTAGTGCTGTGTTTACAGACAACTTAGGAAAGAATGGTTTTAAATTGTAACTTCAGGCACTTTGTTACTCACAGCCTGTTGCAAAAGCAAATCATTTGCTTCCATTGCTTCAGTTGAATCTATGAAAAATGCCAAAGATAAGACAGTTTAACAGGTATAAAATTGTATTTTTGCACTAACAAGGCGATTCCCAAAGAGCTATCAGTTGACAGCTTGGCATATCTCAGCATGGTGCGCAGTGTGTCCTTTAAAAATGTGAGAAAACTGGAGTGAAGGACAAAAGAAGAAGTGGTAGGCCAGAAAAGATAACTGTCTAGAGCAGATGAAGGGTCTCCGAAAGTCATGTTCTTAAAACATATGAAAAAATCCAGCAAAGACCTGCCACAGGACCTGAGAGATATATCTGGCCATTCAGTTGATCCATCTACTGTTTGCCAAAGCCTCATTAGAAATGGTCTCACTGGAAGGATGGCTGTCAAGAAATCATTCGTAAGGAAGGGAAACAGGGGGAAAAGGCTGAGGTATCCCAAATTACACAAGAACTGGGCTGAAAATCTGTAGTAACAGGTTTTATGGAGTGATGAATCCTAATTTGAAAATTTCTGTTCAAATCATCGTCATTATATATGGGAGAGAGGCACAGCAGTGAGTGTGTGCAGCCATCTGTACACACTTTCTGTTATGGTTTCAAGGTGAATTTCAACCAGTGGTGTTGGAGCCTGTCCAGACTGATGGAATTATGAACGCAGATTTTGAACCACCATAAAATACCACCAGGACAGCATCTGATTGGCAACAGCTTCATTTTTCAGCTTGACAATGATCCCAAACACACTGCCAGTAGAGTAAAAAATTATATTTGGATAGAAAACACAGACACACCCAACTACACACCCACCCACCCAACATCTAAAGAAGCCTTGAAATGTCTTTCAAGTAGCCTGGAGAACTACTCCTAAAGAAATCACAAGAAAGATCCTTAAGAGAGTTCAGGCTTGAAGACTAAAGTTGGTCATACCAAATATTGACTTTCAATCTTATTAAATTTGTACAAATTCTGGTTTTGCCTGTACTCATCTGTAGGTTTGCAGATGTTTACAAACCAATGCACCTATTTCCTATTTCCCAGGCAAAATATAAAAGAAATGAAGAAATACTCAAGACGCACAGTACTGTTAATTACAGAAAAATCAATGTGTATGAATTTGTTTTTAATTGTTTAGATATTTGCTTCATAACAATTTGAAATTATTTCCCTTTAGCTTGCTTAGATTTTCTTTTTACTTTTCCCATATTTACTTTTTCACATTTTGTTGGAATGCTAAAATTTATTTTTGCAGTTTTTTTTTTTTTAAACATTGTTCTATGCAAATCTATCATAATCAAAGCCATGAAGCACTGTCCTGCCATGTGCTGTGAACCATGATATGAAACTGAGGTGACAATGCATGGTAAACATTTGCCAAGAATAAATCATGCGGATAAGCAATAAAGGCTTTTTCAGCTGTGTATAATAGCGCTCAGCCTTCCTGTTTGGCACCTTAAAAATGTTTGTATATTTGCGGCTTTAGGACAAAAATGAACATAATGTCACACCAACCTCCAGCAACATGGCTGGAAATGGGCCCATGCAAATGAATGCTATCAGAGACAAAGTGTGATAAATGTGGTGTCAACAGAGATAGTGCGGTGCCACATCACACTCCCCATCACTGCTCAGCAGAGCCAAAAGAAATCTCGGAGGCCCTCACAGGCAGCATCACACATCATGTAAAGAGTGCATGAAATGCTGTGGTTCTGCAGCTCTCTGATAAACTCTATTATTTCAAGGTTTTGACTACATTATTCTGTGCCTCAAAGATTTAGCCTTGTGTCTTTGCGTTCACTCTGCAGTAGGATCAAGTTTTAAGATCCACTTTTTGCCCCTGGCCTTCCTAAATATACAGTATAGCTACGGTTTCTGCTCTGAAATCACCGAGTACAAAGGCCTTTGGCACAGTCCTAAATTATCACTGAAATAGTCTGTCATCTTTTCTGAATAGGCTGTGATGGCAGACAATAACATACCTACCACTCAAGTGCTGCAATGTACTATTAATTTTCTTGCCAGATCGATCCCACTTGAGCTTGCATAATGTCCCATTTTCAGCCACAGACTGCGGAGATCTAAAAATCAGAAAATGCTGAACATGCCCGTTCAGAGTTATTGCTTGATCCTTTTGCCATTCATCATCATAGGACCCGTCAAACGTTCCCACAGAGCTGGTTTCAATGCAGTTCCCTGATGACTGAGATTATTTCAGTTCTGTGACGTGATTACTATTTTTGACCAGCTTCACAAGATGGGCTGCTGATTGCTTACATTTCTGGGGATGCCACAACAATGGGGACATGCTGTTGCAAATGCTAGAATAGATTCTAAGGTTTAAATGGTGCATAAGAATATTTTGCAAGTGACGTGTGGTGCGCTTTAGGCAGTGGGGCAGGTTGTCCACTCATTTCAGGCTTAGTTGTGTATGATGAATTTTCTTTGGGGCAGATATTAAAAAGGTCAAAAAGACTTGTACACATATAACTGCAAACCATTTACCATTTAAGGGATGTAAGTGGCTATATGAGAATTATGGAACTCTAACAAAGCTTAGAAGATCCATTATTATTTCTGGTCATTTGAATATTGAGATTATTGAGAAATGAATGAAAATGTTTTCACGTTGAATAACTGTCAGCTGGCAGTCTTTCCTCAATGTCTAGCCATGGCGGAAAAATAGTTCCAAAATGAAACTGAACCAAATTTGCAACTTCTGCTCAAGGTGCTTCTGCTCAAGGATGTCCATGTTTGACTTTCTAGAAAGAGAAAGTTTGTGTTGAAGAATTGTTTAAAAATTAGACAAAATGAACACACAGACTCAGCAGTGATTCAAACTCACAATGTCACACATTTTGGACCCACAGCTTACCGTAGAAAGCTAACTGATTTCTGATTTGACTGACATCATTCCTGAGTTTATGATGCTAACATCACGGGTCCAGTGAATAGTAAGTTCCTCATGCAACAAATGAAAGGGAATTTAGATGAACAAATCCACAGATCACACAGTTGCGGTCCAAGAACCTTTCACAGAACACATGCCTCACAGGACTCTCACTGCAATATTATAACTGAGGTGCACACGACCTTCTTATGGCCTCTGACAGTGGACTTATTTCTCTGCTTGTCCTGTTAGACCTCAGTGCAACATTTCACCACTGATCACAAAGATTAGAATACTCTATTCAGTAAATGAATCATGCTGCAATGGTTTGAATCACATCTATCTAACAGACTCCAACTTGTTCATGTAAACATTGAGTCTTCTTCACAAACTAACATTAACTATGCAGTCCCTCAGAGTTCTGTGCTGGGACCAATCCTGTTCACACCACACATGCTTCCGCTAAGCAATATTATTAGAAAACATTAGATAATTTTTCTTTTACTGCTATGCTGATGATACCCAACTTTATTTATCTATGAAGTCAGATGACACAAATCAATGACTTTGATTACAGGCATGTCTTAAAGACATAAAGGCTTGAATAATCTCTAATTTCCTAACTTCTAAATTCAGACAACTCTGAGGTCACTGTACTTGGCCATGGGCCTAAAATCCTTAGAAATCGAATTTAACACCCACCCATCCATCTAGTTTCTGTGTTTATCCGAATTAGGGTCATAGAAGGGGCTGGAGCCTATCCCAGCTGTCATAGGGCAAGAAGCAGGCTATACCTTGGACAGGTCATCAGTCTGTCATGTGTCTAACTGAAAGAAGTTTTCCTTTATTTTTAACACATTCAAGAAATGTAAAAACCAGGACATACAGTATTTCTTAGAGATGCTTATTTGTCAATTGAGTAATGGAGTCAATGAAATCTTTTAAAATAGCTAACTTAACATTGGTAGCTTATATATATAAAAATGCAAAATTCCCCCATCCTTAGGCCACTGGACTTGCAATACACTAGCAAAAACAAATGAATTACAATCAACAGGAAAAAAAATTCAATATCAGTCATGTAGTAATGATGACTAAGATGACTAACAAAGTAACCTAAAAGACTTTGTTTAATTAAAATCAAACATGTAGCTATGTCTGTCACTGCTCTCATTTGCCCTTATCTGAACATAATGTAGAAATAATCAAGTACCTATTGTCCAATTTTGGCAGTGCTATTTCATGTATATGTCGAGTTATTGGGTTTTAGTACATAGTTTTAAGAATGAAAAGTATTTCTGAGATGTAAGAAACATCAGGTTTTGCATAATTTTCAGTGTGGGCAGAAGTGACTGTGCCTAACAGCAGGATGTTATATGGTTAAACTTAATGAATCAACAGTGTGTTCCAGAGAGCATGACTATTAGGCTGGTCCATTTTTATAAAAGTATAATGAGGAAAGAGTTTAATGACAGACATTTTTGTTATTACATAAGGCTTTGTGGGACATTTTGCCATAGAGGTCCCTGTCTGCAAAGCAAAACACTAGAGTCCGACCCCCAAAATTATTTGGCCATAACTTCATTTATGAGTTCATTTTTATGGTAGTTCTCCAAAACCCTTAACTCACCCAGTCAGCAACAGAAATAATCAAAGGGTACTGCTGGCATTTCTTGACTCATGAAGGAAATTGTATGTAAATTACTTGACATATTATCTCCCTTCTCACCTTCACAATACAGAGCATTCTGCAGTCTAAATGCAATGGGTAGATTTGTCACGCAGGCCAACTGGAACATGCATACTTCTTAGAATAAAGTGCCTACAGTACATTGCAGAGTGAAGTGCCCTCTGGTGTGGAGTAAAGGCTTGGTTATTTGACTTTTAATACATGTTAGCGAAGGCATGGGGAAGGTCAGGTGAAAGACCTCAATGTGTCGGGCAATCTGCTTCCTCGCACTGTTTATGTTAATATTTTCCCTGCCACCCCAGAGATATGAGAAATTATATTAAATTGTTGAGAAGCTCCTGCAGAGAAAATGAATGGCTGGTTAATGATGTGAAAAGGAAGGAGGATAACGCTTACGACAGGACAAACAGGACTCTGCCATGACTTGATAGGCCACTGTAGAAATGTCTTATTAAAGAAACGTAATTGTTCCATTTGCTGTAAGATTCTAGGCACAAACATTCATGCTTTTTTACAATGCACAGTTTTTGACAAGATCAGTAACCAACAGCTTTCTGTCACGTTTGTGTACTGTGCTGTCATGAGGTGTAAAAGTGGGGTAATTCACCCTGCTTCTATTACAAGAGGTCAGTGCTGCTAAATGATTCCCTTTCAACTGACTCATTCCCTCCCTTGGCATACCCTACTTTCCACATAAGACAACAGGCCATTTTCCATTTCAAGAAATCTGACTTACTTGTTGGCTACCACCAAGTCTGACCAGTGACTCGTCTTTGTCACTGAGCAGTGTCAGAAGCCAATTGTCACGCTTCAAAAAGCTTTGAGTTTCATTCCAGCATCTCTTTACAACACCTCAGTAATCACAGCCAATGCTGTGTCTGTCTTCTTCTATTTATGGATCGAGAGGCACAAGAAGCGTTCGATGGAGAAATGCACAAATGAATTCTACACACGGAAACCAAACCACAAATTGACATGACCCTGCAAAGCAGTACACACCTATTGTAGGGGAACTGTATGGCTGTGCACGGGCAGGTGAGGCTAAATGATGCAAGTCTGTGTCGATACGCAAATTTTCTTTCTGTCTATTATCTAAATTGACTCTTAATTTTTGTTTACCAGCTGATTTAGCCTGGCCCCAACAGGTATAAAATAATAAATCCCATTCAGTGGAGCAAACACTATCAGCGGAATACATCTCAAACTCAACTCTGAGATCCAAAAGCGAGGGGCTACTTTAGCTTATAGACAGCCAGTTTCATAGGTGTGGCTGTGGCTTATGAGGTTCAGCAGGTCATCTTGGAAGGCTGGTGGTTTGATTCCTGGCTGCTCCAGTCTGCACACCAAAGAATCCTTGGGCAAGATACTGAACCCCAAGTTGCTCCTGATAAGTTCATCAGAGTATCATCGTGTGTGTGTGTGAATGTTAGCTAGAAAGCACTTCGATGCAGAAAGTGTTTGTATGAATGTGTGCGTGAATGGGTGAATGAAATATACTGCATAAAGCTCTTTGCAGGCTCATGCAGAGGTGAAAAGTAGTATATAAGAGACAGTCCATTTACCATACCATCATTATAGTCTAGCCTCAGTCCAGCAGCTTCACTAACTCATAGCTACTGTATGTCATGCTGCATTTCTTTCACTGGTCTTCAAAAGTAAGCATGTTCCTGGAGTTTACTCTTCACAGCCTAAGGCTGGAGGTTCAAATAAAGTGAAGAATAAAAATCACATCAGTGGAATATGGCTTGCCCTCAGAAGGTCACCGTAAATCCATACAAAGTCGCTCTGAGTGTTCACCTTTATCAAAAGATGAAACATTTGTATGTTGACAGAAGTGGTCTTTCCAGAAAGACAACAACCTCATCCATAGGGTACAAATGGCCACTGAACAGTTTGAGTATAAAAAATTGATCTGACTCTTACACTGCGACCTTCGCAATCACAAGATCTCAACTCAGCTGAAGATTTTAGACCAGTGGGACTCTCTACCACAAATATCAAAACACCAAATGTCTCCAAAACACCTCACAAGCTGTACATTCGTCAAAGGAAATGATATTAAACTTTTGTTTGAACAAATTTCAACTAAAATCTCAGTCCTAGTAATTGTGCTCCATCCCATAATGTACAGAAAGAGGTGATATTCTGCAAATATTGAATCCTTACCTGACTTGCAAAACATACATAGATATGCACAGAAGAAACATTAAAATAAAAGCATTATCAAGTCCATTCACATTGTGCCTACTAGTTAGAGTGCTGACAGAGGCACATGAAATACATGTTGAAAGGCCCCAAGGAGTTTTTTTTTTTTTTTTTTAAACTCTTCACAACAACATGACACACTCAGCAGAATGAAACGATAAGGGACAAATGAGTGGGTGGGAGATGGGGGTGGCATAAAATGATTCATCATGGCCTAATTTCACTCTCTGGTCAGTCTGAGTCCTAATGTTTCAGAGAAATTTTACGCCACCCCTTGATATGTTGGCTGTAGCCCTCTGCTTCAGTCTAGGGACTCAAAAAGTCGAAGGCACCGCTGGCTCGCTGTCCGAGTGTGGACTACATCCTAGTATCTCCACAGAGGTTCCTCAGCATCATTGCAAACACAGACAAACATGTGCCCAGCAGAGTCAGTACAACAGATGAGTCCAAAATTGTGCCTCAGGGTGAACTTTCATGTACTAACTCAAACCCAGTCATGCCAGATGACTACCGGCTACTCCATGTGAGAGCCAGTGCTTTGATAAAGCAGTGCTGACCTGTGGGATGTCTGCAGATATGTGGTTTAGCAATCTGATAAATATTGAAGGTAAAAGTTCAGCTCAACAGTGATGGCTAGATCTAAAAGTAAGTTTGTTTGGGCTGGATGTTCATCAGCTCATCCCACCTGGCCAGAGATGAAAACTCTGAGACATCTGTAATAGCCTCTTAATATTGCACACTTCTCCCTCGGTGTCAGTTTCCACAGAAACACTTTTTTAAATCATCTTTGTGGCTCAGATTCTCTCTCGCTCTGTATGATATTATAGCTCGATGACAATGAGATAAACTGCTGGTATTTAATTGGGGGAAAAAAAAATTTTTCACTTTACTCCAACATTTCAGTGCCACCAAGTTGCCAAACACTGACAGAATGGGGCTAGAAAGTTGCCCTTAGTGCCACTGAGAGATGTCAAAACGACGTGTAGAGGGAGATTACATCCGACAGTCACCAAAAGCCTGGACATCTACTCTCCTTAACTTCTTTACACTGTGTGGCTCACACTCAAACTACAAAAAAAAAAAAAAAGAGGCTGGCATGCTGAGGTTGACCAGGTAGCTCACAGGACAGGCAGACTGTAAATATTCCCAGTTAGGATTAAAAAAACAAAAGACTAATTAGCTGAAAAGCTGCTGCCTTGCATGGGCTCTGAGCTTTTTGCATTATTGTGTTTGGTCTGCAAACTTGAAATCCACTGGAAAACAGTGGATGGAAATAAGATTTGAGAGGGAAAGAGGGTACCTCCGGGTAAATTAGCTCTGTGCTACACAAGTCAAAAGAAGTAACATTCCCCCACCTACATCAACTTCCATCCCTGTTAAGCAGAAAGTGATTTTAAGTAAAATCAAAATTTCAAAAAGTAAAATCAAAGAAGTATACCTTCCTTGCACCCAATGAAATTAAGATGGTTAGGCAGCAGCTAGGCGCTGCTAATCAAATGCACTTGATTACCAGCACTGATCATTTATCAGGTGCGACCACGTGCGGTCCCTCAAATTTGGCCATTTGAGGAACTGCCAGACAAGCTTCAAAATCTACAGTCCAATAAAAAATATACTTCCTCTTTCAATTCTAAGGTTTCAAGTGCAGCAACTGTGTGATGCTATCTCATCCATATGGACCAAAATATCAGAAGACTCTTTCCAGTACAAATCAATGTCATCAATAATGCCTCAGTATATCAAAGGAAATGCAAATGGACAGAAACCTCCATTTCTTCCAACTGTTCTGCCATCATAAGAAGTTAAATGTGACTGTAACTGTGCCAGAAAAGTCAAAATGTTATGTCATATCTTGATTCGGTATTCTAGAGCTAATCAGTTACGGTGCACCTTCTCCATCACATTTACACTAAAATTGCATTTGAGATTCCACATAGCCTTCGAAGCCCTCAGGATCTGAGGTTATACTCACAAAACATCCCGAGGCAAAAAGATGCTCCACACTTTTTGGAGCTGCATGAGTAATTCACAAAGCCCAAAGTGCTCAAATTATCTCCAAAGTCTGACAGACAGAGGCAGTCCACAGGGCTTCTCACTGCAGGCGAATAGAAAGTGTTTTTCGAAGGGTCTTCTGTCACTCATCTGTCTCGTGGAATAGACGTTTATTGCATTATCAAAATTGAACCCCTATATTTTTTAATAATTTCTTTTTATGTTCTGTTTCTTTCTTTCTTTTTCTCCTCTGTGGTAACAAGTGCAGGATGATCACCACACGCAACTGTTTAAATCACACAAGTTTAACGCAAAGGTGCTGCAAAGTGTTATTTTATGAGCGTTTTCACACATAATACAACAATAAGTTGATTGAACAAGCACATTTCTGCTTTTAAATTAGTGCCATCTACTGCATAGAATGAATCTTTCAAAAAAAAAGAAAAAAATAATTTTAAAAAACAGTTTGCTTTGAGCTGAGTTTGCTTCCTGTGTTAGTGTGTACAGATCAGTCTTTGAGGTCAAAGTTTCCCTTTGGTTACCCTATCCCTTTCTGCTGGGACTTTTCTCAGTTCTTCTCTGAAACTGTCACTCAGCAGCTTTGTGAAAATACGTCAAGAATTCTTGAAACCTGATTATGATCTTACTTGAAAAAGTGAATGGTCCACTCCTTGAGAGCATCTTTAAATCAACTTTTAGAGCTTTTACATACGACTCACTTATTTTGCTAAGTTTGTCTCATTTTTTCTGCATCCTAATTTGGTAAAGTAAGCACAACATAGCAGGCACTAACTTTAAAATGCATCTCGAGTTAAGGTGATGTTTTCGCTGAAGATGTCTATATTTATAAAAACAACAGTCCCTGTGATGCATAAGTGGCTCCTTTTATGCAGAGAATAATAATTTGAAATACATTTTGTTGGAACCTTTGGCTGCAGTTATCGTGCCTGCTCTGCTTGGATCCCAGGCAACCGTAAACAACCTTTTTATCATTTAGAAAGCCACAATTATGCTACACATAAATAAAAACAACACCACCCCACCACTGCAGCCTCTTCTGTCCATCGGCGTGCCACTGAAATAACATTCCGAAGCAAGCCGACAGGATACTACAGCTCATGCTGTGAAAACCGAATATGAATTGGTATAATTTCTGGAAGCTATTTATGTATTCCATAGACTATGAAGTTTCTTCTGAGCGTGCAGCCGTGCTACACACATTAGCCACTGTAGCTCAAGGCTGCGCCGTGTTGCGTGAACATCGAACCTTTGCTGCAAACACGTGAAATTTCAAACCAGAAAAAAATAAAAAGAAGCACTTTTCTTTTGCTCAAAGTGCCAGATTGACCCACAACATGTCTCCTTTTTTGAAGCTTAAATATTAACGATGGGACGTTTACCCTTGCCTACCTACATTTATCCCTGCCCACGTTTTTTCATTTACTTATTTTAATTGTGTTGTTGTATTTTTCTTATTTATTTGTCATTTAATAATTTCCTATTTTATTTCTGGGAGTTGTTTTCTCATGTCCTATTTTTGTCTGTCCTGTCCTGTCGCTGATTCTCTAACCTGCTCCCTGTTTTCTGTGTCTCGCTGTGTAATCAGTCCCCTGCGTATATGCCGGATCATCTGTTTATGTTCCTTGTAGGGCTTCCTGTTTGCGGTTAGACGCTTGCTGTTCATGCCTGTTTTGTTTTCCAGTTTGCAGTTTGATCTGGACTCTGTTCTTTGGACTGTTTGCATCAGCCAAATAAAGGCTCGCTTTGTGTTTAATCCATCTGCCTTCCCTTCCTGGATTTTAGGCCCTCTCTACTGCATCCAACCCTGACTGGGATCTGATGCATCGAGTATGACCATGCACTGTCTCTCAGATATTTATGGAAGTATTTAATGGGCATTGATCTAACATAATCAGTTGCTTTTAACACCATCTTCAGTTATTAAGAGGGCTTAATTGACTGTTATTTTTGGACATCAGGATGAGCAGTGATGTCTTTATGAAACTTAGTTTCCCAAGAACACGTATAAAATTTTGCAAATTCAGGGATTGGGAAGCGTTTAGATATCTGATCCTTGAACCCTTTTATTGTAGGACATATGTAACAGTGACTGCATGGGAAGCAAAATAATACTCCGTGTTAATCTACAATTGTCTCTCTGTTTATTGCTCTGTTGTGTGAATAAAACTCTCATCTTTGCTAAGAGCCTGTGGCCCTTCAGGAGGACTCTATCTAGCCAAAACAGAAACTAATTGGTGTTGCTGAGGGCAAGTCTGCAGCGTATGACTCATTAAGTTTACTTTTAATGAACTAGTGTAGTGCATGATTAGGAGTGCAGGACAAGGACCCTCTGCCCTGGCACATTAGTGTGCTTTATAGTTGGGTTTTGAAGTGATGTGAGTTGGGGAGCGCTTTCTGATGCTGCGTATCCATTTTTAGAGAATCTGTGTTTTTCAAGGTGAGCAGGGGGAGAGAAATGCTCCAGGTTAGGATAATGACAACCTCAAATGCCCACTTCCTTTTTAAATGCACCGACAGCTGAGGGTAACCAATAATGAAACAGTTTACAAAGGATCTGGAGCAAAAAGA
>VUQJ01015086.1:3514-13528 GCA_015108635.1 Andinoacara biseriatus | reverse complement strand
TATCTCTGCTTTTTTCAGATGATGTGGTCCTTTTGGTGTCTTGAGGTGGTGGCCCCCAGCTCACACTGGAGTAGTTTGCAAGTGTGAAGTGGCAGGTATGAGAATTAGCACAGCCAAGTCTGAGGCAATGGTTCTCAGCTGGAAAAGGGTGGAGTGCTCACTCCAGGTCAGAGATGAGTTGCTTCCCAAAGTAAAAGAGTTTAGGTATCTGAGGGAAGACGGATTGGGGCCATGGCTGCACTGATGTAGTTGCTGTGATACACTGAATGTTTCTTTTTATTCACCTCTTTTTACTCTGTTTATACCCCACAGTTTTTATTGATCTCTGGCTCTCTTCCACAGCATGTCTTTTGTGCTGTGTCTCTACCCCTCAGCCCCAACCAGTTTTGGCAGATGACTGCCCCTCCCTGAGCCTGGTTCTGTCAGAGGTTTCTTCCTGTTAAAAGAGAGTTTTTCCTTCCCACTGTCGCCAAGTGCTTGCTCATAGGGGTTGTATTGATTGTTGGGTTTTCTCTGTAATTATTGTAGGGTCTTACAATATCATGCACTTCTTTGTTGTGATTTGGCAGTATATAAATAACATTTGAAAAAGCTTTTTCCAAGGGGTGGCATTCATGTAATTTTGGTAAATATGTATGGGTTTTTATTAAAATATTATGCGTGCAATTTTGTGCTCATTTTAAATTTAATGCCACCAACATGTTTCTGGGATAAGAACATGATTACCACTGTGTTAAATCAAGCCCTTTTTTTTTTTACAACACTTGGGAAGGGGACTTCAAGGCCTCCGCTGTCAGATTGCAAACATATCCAGTGGGTGCATGCAGGCCAGTTCAGCTCATGCTCTTTTGTTATGGAGCCATGCCACAGCAATATAAACACATCACAGTTTGACACTATGTTTTGCTAAAAAAAAAGCAGGGTTATTCCTAAAACAATATTCTGCCATGTGTGAATATGGTGCTCCAAAACCTGTATATAGTAGCAACACAACTTTCACATATGTGTAAGTTACACACAGCATGTGCAATGACACACCCTATAACATTACTTTTTTTTCTTATAAAAAGGGTTTTAACTTGCATGTCTGGATGCAACGACCATTTTCTGGAAGTGGTTTTCAGAGCCCATGCATTGACTTCCACTTCCGAACCGTGACTGTGCAGTACGTAGGAGTGTAGAGCTTTTTTGTGTAGCGTTTACAGTTAGTCATTTTTTTTTCATTGCACTTTATGAAAGAATGAATATGTTTACAAATCAGTTCAGTGATTTGAGAATGTTTCTCAAGATGAAAATAAAAAAAAAAGGGGGAAATGCTTTATCTGCAGTACTTGGCATCATTAAAAGACTCAGGTAATCCAGCGAAATTTATTTACACAAAGCAGCAAGCCAGAAGCAATATTTAATGATTGTGATCTTCTGGCCCTCAGACAGCTTGTGTTAAAGCTCAAACCACATACATAATTACACCACAGGTAAAAGAGCTACATAGAAAGAACAGAAGAAAGGGAGAAATGGAACATTTGGACATTACACTCAACGAATGTGTGTCCTATTCAGAGAACACACAAACATACAGACACAGAGAGAAGCATATTTCTAATCAGATTCTGGGCATTGAGTGGTGACCACCAGCCAATATAACAGACTGGTGAGAAAGACTCCTGGGGTAGAAGGGCAGCTTGTGACCATGGGAAGATTCACTGACTTGATTTCTTCATCAGCAGGTGCCAGGGTCCCCTGACACATGGACACATACAGCCAGCTTGCACACATAGCACATATGTGTGCATAGACACTTACACACATGCCAGTCCAAGTGAGGGTCTGAGACCTTGTGTTAAGGTTACATGCTGAGGCAACCCCTGAACTGTCCATATGATGATTTGGCTACACACCTGACCTCTTTAATTTTTATGCCATCCTTTCATGTGGGTTAGGGTAATGTACTTGAATTTTTATATTAATAAAGCAACATATGCTGCAACCTTTTCTACTGTACCTGTTTTTGATGTGTTTTTGGTGCTCTAACTTACAATGTTTAAATTTTTTTTTAATCTTAAACAACAATTTGGTATTATTTATATTTGGCTTACTGGTTCAAACTGTACTTCAGTAGCTTAGAAAGAGGGCACTGCTACATATAGGGTAATTAGGTTCATTCGTAGAGAAAAAGAGCCTGCTTTCAAGCTAGAAGTCAAAGTCATTTGCTTATCTATCCATGTAGCATCTCCTCTGTCTTTGGGGCCTCAGGGATCTCTGTGTCTGTACTTACATGTATGCATATAGTTATCCAAAGACTGACATGACACTTGGTTATCTCCTCTCGCCTATGGCCTCTCTGTCACATACAACACAGACAGTGATGAGTAGCATATGAAGTCCCTAAAGTAAATGATACCAACCATGCATTATGAATCATCACGTAGGTAAACAAGACCCAGTGACCTTTTGGACCGGTGGTGGGGGCAGTTGATAAAAAAAAAGAAAAGAAAAGAAAAGGAAGCCAGACTTTATTTATTTATTTATTACACCAGGCTGTAGGTGCACCAAGAGGAAGGACTGAGAATACAAATGTGTACTTGGAACCCTTCCAACTACTAGTAAAAAGTAAAAATACAATAATCTTTTCCTATTATCTGCCTAATTTATAGACTGTTTTTTACTGTTTGTACCTTCAGTGTAATATTTATCTTTTGTTTACATTTGCTTTGAATGCATGACCACATTAACCTCCTAATGCCTCTAGGAGACATCAGACAGTATACATGGCAGTTTCATTATTTCTAAGGTCAAGCTGAAAAATTATTAGCCATCACAGTCAAACTGTTATCTTGAAATTGTTTTTAAAACTGGTAAAATAGAGGGAAAAAACACACCTTTTTCTTTTTTACCTTTTGAGCTTTTACTTTAAATACTTCTCAGAAAAGCAAGAGATTTATTTTTGTTAAAATGGGCTTCAAGGAATATATTATAATTTATGTGATTGCAGGGCACGTAACAGTAAAGATGATAAGAAGTATTAATTAATTTGTATTTAATTTATTTATTTACTGTATAATTTTGGCATTATATGACGAATGTGAAAACATAAACCTAATATTTTTGGTGTCTAAGCATCTTAAAAAAAAAAAAAAAAGATTGAGTAATGGGCAAGCCAAAGAAAGAATTTTATATAATGGAACCATGAGTAGAGGAATGAAATTTGGATTGGATTATTGTCCAGTGGACGCCTATTTAATCAGATTTAGAGTGTGTTAGTTTGTCTGTGAGTGATGTGAAATGTTTATCTCAGTCAAGTATACAGAAGACACCAAATATTTCTAATATAGAAATAAATATGTGCATCCATCACAAACATCCACAATAAGAGCGGGATTTCAGATTCCACTTGCTTGCCCATCACTTCCCTTTTTTCCCACCAATGTTGGGATGCCTGACTGACTGGATTTCCCTCTCTGACGAGATGAGGCTAAAATTTATACTTAACTTTTAATCTCATTGGCATGCATATATCAGATATCTTTTCATGGACAATCAGCTTCCAGTATTAGGGATCTGTTGATGGCCCTTAATGCTCCCATTTTCTTTACCCATATTGGTTATGTGTGCAGGGCTGCTTCTCTGGATATTTTCAGGCTAGCAATTAAACAGCACAACAGCATTTCAGGCAATTACTCAGCCGTCAATACTAAAGACTGATTCTTAAATGCTTGTTGAGCCAAACACTGTGTCAGTAGTAAATACTAAAGTTAAATTTAATCATGGTTATTCTCTTCTTTTTAGAAGCAGAATAGATTTGGAAAATAGATAAGCTGTTGAGCCAATGGAAAGCCTAGCACCCATTCACAAAGGTCATTTTGATGGTGTGCTAATAGAAAACACCCATATATATATATATATATATAGTATAACCTGTGCGCACGCATGTGTGTGTGTGTATCCCAGCTAGAAGCTAGAAAGTGCTTCACAACAAATCGTAAAACATTAAAATAAAAAGTTAGCCAAAAGCAAGTTTAAAAAGAAGAGATTTTAGCTGGTTTTGGAAAGAGACCACCAAATCCATAGCTCGCAAGCTCAGAGAGAGAGACTTCCAAATTCTGCTACAAAAACTGTGTCTCCTTTAGTTTTCAGCAACCTGCTGGGGACGTATGAATCTAAAAGTTCTCTTAAGCTTCTCAGGTGCTTTTACAGTCAGCACTCTAAAAGTCATAACCAGAATCTTAAAGTGGACTCTGAAGTTAATGGGAAGCCAGTGTAACTGAATTAGCAAAGGTGTAATATATGAATGCTTAAAAAACCTGAAGCCTCGCGGTGGCATTCGGAACAACCTCAAAATATTCCAGGGAGGTTTCATTAAGTCAAATGAACAATGCATTACAATAATCTAGATGTGATGAAACAAATGCATGAATAACAATTTCCAATTGAATAAAGTGTGACACAATAGAACTCAACTTGAAAATATTTCTTAAAGCAAGGATCAACCAGAGATTTTAGTAAAAGCCGCACCAAAAGTCACACCAAGTTTCCTGATAGAACATTTAGAAAATGTGGCAATGGGACCTAGAGCTTCCATAATCTGTCAGGGTATGAACAAGAACTTCTATTTTCTTTTCATTAAATTGAAGAAGGTTGTCAGCCATCCAACTTTTAACACCTATGTAAAACCATCTTGGGGCTAAAAAGAGATACACAACTGAATGTGTTGTGCTGAATGAATATCTGCATAACAGTGAAAACAAACGTGTCTTTTAAAGTATCAAAATGTGGTGAAGAGGAAGCAAATATAACAGAAACAATAAAGATCCCCAAAGAAAACCATGTTGCACACTGTAGGCAAGAGATGTGGAAGAAAACCTGTACTTAGAAACAACCACAGAAAGAACCTTCAAATCATATAATGAAAAAAATAAAGCAAACCCTGACACACCCACTACGTATCTCAGTGTATCAAGTATAATGTAATGATCAACTGTATCACAGGGAGAGTCCAACATCAGCAAAACAGAATGTTATCCTCATCATTTTGCACCAAGATGTCATGGAGACTCTGAGAAGAGCTGTTTCAGAAGATTGAGCTATGCTGAAAATGATCCAGAATGTTGTATTTGTCTAAAAAAAGCCGTAAGCTGCTGACCTTTTATAAAACATTAGAAAATCAAAATAAATGGTAATTTTGAGATTGGTATAGAACTGCTAAAAAGAGAAGGGTCAACTTTTTCTTCTTTTTTTAAAAGAAGTGGGTGGATGACAACATTCTTACATAAGCAGAGACTTGACCAGACACCAGTGATTATATATCTGTGCTTGCTTTTCTGTAAAAGTCATCACACACTGGTACATGTGTGGTTCACAGTCTGAGTCTCCATCCAAAGCCTAATCTATTTCCTGTGCCCACATATGGAACATGTTTATTTAGTCTATGCTTCAGAGCCTAGACAACATTTGCCCTCAAGTGTTGTTATCAGTGGAATTCTGATAATGCTTGTGATGCACTACTTGTTGTCCCATTTCACACAACTAGCAAACTTTTCAACATTGCTTCATTTGGACAATAACAGAGAAAGACGGGGACTGGGAGTCGGTTTGAGAAAGAGACTCTTGACTGGTGTGGAGGGCTAGAGCAGGTACGCTTTTGCTCATGGATGCAAGTTATAAAATATAGGGACTGGCTAATTTAACCCCCATTGTATGCTGCCATTGTAACCATCAGTGACACCTACTCTAATCAATGGCACTCAACAACAATGAAGTTTCCACCACTTTATTTTTAAGAATCTTATTATTACTGTCCTTGCTGAAAATGTCCTTGTAACTGTTGAATTCTTTCAAAATAAGTAAATAGCGCTGACAATTTGAGTATTATTAGTTGGATGGATATTTTTTTTCTTCAAGAAAAAGTCTTAAATGTGGACCAAGAATTCATTATGCAGTAGTCCTGACGTTTGCAGAGGCTACAGTTAAATAGTCAAAGGGGAAGCATTTCTCTCTGTAATTACTGTCATTACAGAGAGAAATTATTGTAGGGTCTTTACCTTACAATATAAAACACCTTAAGGTGACTGTGGTGAGTTGGTGCTATATAAATAAAATTGAACTGAATTGAAATTGAATTCCTGTTTACTCATATCACTTTCATTTGTATTTTCCTATTTATACAGTACATAACCTAATAGGGCTTTGCTTATGTGCTCTAATTTCAAATTAATTTAGTGCTCAATATTTGCAGTGGAAACTATATTTTAATTGTGCTTTTCAGCTGAACAACATAAGAACAGTCAGCAGTGAATGACACAAAAGAATTTAGAGAAGCTGCCTGAAACTACAGGTACTCCTCTTCCAATTAATCAGTTCATCCATGGTGTCCACTCTAAGGGTATATTATTATTTGGTCTTTGTCATATAAAAGCATTTTGTCATAAGTGCCACTCAACATTCTGTCCTTGCAGCTGTGGATCATAACAGCAGCTGTCAGAGGATCAGGTTGACCAGGTAAATGGCGCTGCCACATCTAATTAAGAAGAAGACGAAGAAACAGCCTTTATTGTCCCACAGTGGGGAAATTTGGGACA
Organism: Andinoacara biseriatus; assembly: GCA_015108635.1. Classification (NCBI taxonomy): domain Eukaryota; kingdom Metazoa; phylum Chordata; class Actinopteri; order Cichliformes; family Cichlidae; genus Andinoacara; species Andinoacara biseriatus. Next base: position 6,953 of record VUQJ01015086.1, on the reverse strand, counting down.
CTACCAAGTAGCTCTGCCACATCTAATTATTACTAATTAATTATTTTTAAGATTTATTTAATACATGGTATCCACTATAAGATTAGCTACCATGTAGTAAGTGATATGCCGAGTCCTAGACTGTAGGGGTCAAAATCACAAATCCTTCAATATGAGCTTTTGAAAATAATGCTCTTTGACATGTATTAAAGCTGGATTAATAGTTATAAAAAACATACACCAAAACACCTCACTGACTATAACAATTTATGAATGAAAGGACTGAACAACTATTGCATTCATCATTTGTTCCGTTATTCTTTGTTGAATACCTTTCACCATTCATTCCACAAAAGATGATCACATTCATCCACAAATAACAAATAAACAGGAATGTTGCTACACTCAAGGGGTGTTTTGTTTTAGTTACAAATTGTCCAAGCAGGAAATTGCATAAATGTTTTGTTCCTGAAGGAGCAATGTGTTCTCAGGTATTAATTTTATCAGTTGCTTTTGACTGAAATTTCCAGTGATGTTCATATGACTCAAAATGTAAGAAACTGTGATCCCAAATGTAAGTGCCACTGTTATGTAACTTTAAACTACACATGGAATAAATCTACATGGACTACTAACCCAGTTCCGAAAGAAATATAAGTTTCTGAGGCCAGTTTAGAACAATGGCTCCCTGATTAGAATCATGCAAGAAAAAAAAATAATAAAAGAAACGAAACTTGCTGCAGGTATTTGTCAATGTCACCTGTGTGGAAGCCCCAGATCCTGGGCATTCATCGTTGTTTGGACAGATTCCACTGGATGTATTTCCTGCACCTTTATCTAAAAGAAATGACTCGTTACATTCTGATTTTACAAGACCAGTTCTCCCCAAAGTAACTACTGATCAAGGAGTGCAGCAGAAGGTAAATGCACTTTTCAAATTCCGCAGTAGGATTTGTTAAAATCTCCTGGAGTATTTGCTGAGTTTACATTGGTTTATATGTCTCTCTCTTTTAACTACAGAGTGCGAACAAAGAAACATGGTGAGACATGTCAGCTTGCCTTTCTAGGTCATGTGACCCATCAGTGAAGCTGGGAAAGGCCAAGTAAGCTGTTTGTCATTAGGGACTGATTGTGGCCAACCTGGCCAGTCTCTCTCTTCTCCTCATGGCAGACAGGAGTCTAAGCTCCCCACCCCCACCCAAATATAATATAAGAAACCAGAGGGACTTTACAGCTAGTGGGATGAGCTTTTTGTTTTCTGTTTGGCTAAGACATTAACCAAAACTTAATCTATGTTTATAATTTTGTACTTGTATATGGTTAACATGCTAATAAAACACACCTGTCAGACAGCGCACCATTAAAATTCAACTGGAAAAATATCTCGCAATGTTTCAAATGTATTGACTCACTTTTGAGTTCTCATTTAGGATGCAGCGCCTCCTGAGAGGAGAGGCTGTTTTGTGCTTGACAAGTACAAGCTTCTGTACATCTTTGTCTGTACTGCTGGATGTGTGGCAAGAGAAAAATTCAGCTAATACAAATTTCCGTCCAATGGGATTCTAGAGTTCTCTAAAACCTGTTGGCACAGGTGGCAAAGAAAGGCCCGATTATGATAGTAAAACTGTCGATTTACTATTCTCCCTTCCCACCCTCACCTATCGTCACAATAGGTGGGTATTGACTGAAAATGAAAGATCAAGAACACAAGTGACAAAAATTAACTTTGTCCAAAGTGCGTTTGGGCAAAATCTGCTGTGCAAAGTGTGGTGGTAGATTGAAGGCCCAAATGCAGAAAATCGCAAATGGAGGTGAACATTTAATGAACATTTCTTGCAGAACTGCAGAGAGGACATCACTGTCCAAAAACAGTGATCACAATACAGGAGTCATGAGAAACACTGGGGAAAGCACAGCTAAGCGGGACAACACAACAAAGAGCAAAAGGGGATTCCAGCAAATAATTAGGGAGATTGGGAACACCTGGAAGCGCCACTGAAACTCATCAAGGAAATGAGACTGGGGAAAGTAAAACTAAACAACACACGGGACAAAGGCTACTAAAACAAAACAGGAAATAACTGAACAAGGAAACATCAAGTGGGCAATAAATGGCACCGCAGAGGAAGGGTAAACTGAAACAAGGAATATAACAAAATCAGTAATAACTGCAACAAAAGCATTGACAGAAACTAGGAGCATAAACCACTTCTCAAAATCCAAAACAAATGAAGAAATGACAAAACTCAAAATACTGGGTCAACAACTCAGGGACCATGACACAGAGGAAGGTCTGGGAATCTCTGCTTAGACTTTCTGCTCCATCAAGCCATACCCAGATAAAACTGGATTGATTCATGTAAATCTACAGCTTTTGCATAGTACAGTCCTTTTTTTTTATTCTGATACAGTATTATAAGTTCAAGACATATTCCATGAAGTAAAATATTATAAAGAGTAGATGACAGTTCATATGTTGTCTAAATGATTATTTTATTCAATTAAGGTTTAAAAGAACATTTTGATTCATGGGAATAGGAAACCAAAGTTTGCTTTGGCTTTAATAAATAAGACCAACATTAATAAATAAAAAAGACACTAATTCTGACAATGAACTCAAGAAATACTTTTGCCATGCAAAGGAATCCTGTTGGCCTCATCCCTCTTTCCTTCAGCTTTGCTGAACCCAGAATGACCTTAATGAATAATGAGGTATTCCAGTGGTAACCTTGACAACTGGTCTACTTTGTTGGCAGATAGGAACAGAGTTAAGTAATTCAGCTGCTGACAAGGAAGTGCAGAGTGTTTATTTTGATGAACACTGACAATATGAAGAGCACAATGTGCATGCACATTAATAATACACTCCTAAAATGCCTGAGCATGCTTTTAAAAAGGGTTATACAGTCATGAAAGGATGTAGGTAAGGCGTATAAACGAACGATGAGGGAGGGATGACAACAAGGTTAAACTATATCTTGGCTTGGTTTCACACACTTTATTTGGATCACTTGTCCTATTTTATAGGCCCTAAGAAGAAAAACTACTAATTTTTGGGGTATACTAATTAGTGAGTTTTTTCAGTATAGGAGGATATTTTAGTATGTACAAAGTGCATAATTAATAAGCCAAGAAACTTAAATGGCTTCCTTAGTGTTCAGCATTAATTGCCTCAGCAAATTAACATATCCGTCCCATCATTTTCTCCCACTGTGACTTGAACACTTTAAGATTACAGAATACCCAGGAGCACTTCCTCACAGGGGCACTGAAACGGTCACAAAACTGAAATTTTTGGAAGATGTGCAGTATGTCTATGTGGTATACAAAGGATAACTTTATGGTTAGGATACTAATATGTAGGGTCAGTTTTCTGCAAAAGCCAGTTAACTCCTCAACACTTTTAAAAGCATTAAACACTACAAACCATTTTTGTTTTACTGGTATATATATATATATA